>JAVSBS010008980.1:16490-26717 GCA_033124195.1 Coracias cyanogaster | reverse complement strand
CAGGCTGGTCGTTTTCCCCGCCGATTCGTCTTACGACACATGGGGACAGCCTGCTCCTGGGCCTTTAAGAGTTCCTTCTTGAAAAAAGTCCAGCCTTCCTGGACCCCCTTGCCCTCTAGGACTGTACTCCAAGGAACTTTCTTAACCAGTGTTCTAAACAGGTTGAAGTCTGCCCTTCGGAAATCCATGGTAATAGTCTTGCTGCTCCCCCTCCTTACTTGGGCAAGATTTGAGAACTCTATCATTTCATGGTTGTTAAGCCCAAGATGGCCTCTGACCACCACATCACCACATCGTTGTGTCCTATAATGACACAAAACGGTGGCTTTAACAGGAAGGAAATGTTAACTCTCCCTTAAAATGTTATGCAAGTACAGGTTTCATAGGAAGGCTTACAGTAAATTTCAATTCAACTTTCTCAGCTGATATTTCTGTTCATCATACATGGATACCTATATGAAAAACTCTTTTAAACCAGAATGAAAAGGATCTTCTTAATATGTCATCATAAGCACACGTAAAATGACAAGAAATGGAATCAGAGCGGAAGCAAGAAGGTTTGTAAAGAGCAGAGAACAGAAATGCAGACCTAGCCTTCTAGGAGGGGCAGTACAGATGAAAAACTTGAACACGTTTTTTGATGTAGCTCATGAAAAGTAGCTTGGGGAAATTCTGTCCATGATAACAAGGACATTCAGACACAATGAGCCAGGATGTCTCTTCCTTCAAGTTTTCAAATTAGATTTTTAAATATGTGCTCTCACCTTGGAGTACTTCTGGGGCAGAGGGTAGATTAATTTCTGCAGTTTGGCAGACTGTCTCATTTAGTAGTGGTAATATCCTACATGCCCATAGGCATAACTAAAAAGTTATGAATACATATTTTCAGAAGATGAGGTAAGAAGAATGACAGCTGGAAAAACGTGTTAATATCCCTTCCTCTTTGTGTAAGGCTGAGCAACACTTCTTGTGATCATTTATTTAGGTTGTGTCACTACGGGATCCAAGTTAAATGAAGAGCTTCGGACAAGGCTGAGCAGCTTGTGTTCCATAGGATGTCCACTGTTCCTAATCTAGCTGCTACTATCTGGACACTGAACAAACAACTGCACAATCTAAGACAGGTGAGTTTAAGCCACTTCCAACAGAACACCTTTAAAGTAAAACACAGTGAAGTATACAATTTCTTCTTCATTAAGTTTGAATGGATGCATACAGCTACAGGCCATACCCTGAAGCCTTATAATAGCAAATTTGTCTTTGAAGTTGTCCAGCAGCAATTTACACTGTCAGCAGTATTTATGGATTTTTTAGTCAACCTTTCCTCAGGCCTTGGCTTGAATGAGAGCTTGCCTGAGGAAAGATCTGAATGTGGTCTTTGCGGATTAAATGAGAGGTCATTATTACTGTGAGCCATAAAGTGATTAGTTCTCACTGGGCTAGCTTCTTTAGAACTTACATAGCTCTTGCCTCTCTACATATATGTATATAAAAATAAGCATTTGTCAGAGTCTTGCTCTATAGCAAGGAGCAAATACAAAGCAAGACTCCATGATGTTTAGTGCACTGCCAGTTTTCATATCAGGATCTTTCTGGGTCCTAAGGAAAGCTTTTATGGAATCAGTTCTTCTCACTCTTGAAAACCGCCCCTCACATTCTTGACAAGATCAGGGATGTGTTGATATAAGGGAGACCAAAGTGGACACATTTGGGAAAGAGCGGATCATTCTGCTTTTGCTTAACCTCACCACTGCTTTGGATGTCTTTCTGTCCTGCTTTGCTTTGGTTTGGTTGATGGCATATGAGATATACTCAAGACTATAGCTTTATATAATTCTTGTAACTTACAGCAAAGTTTTTACATGGTTTTTGTGTGTCTTGTAAAAAAAGCAATAAGAAAATGTTTTAAATGTATCATCAATTCAGTTTCCTATAACCATAAAATGTATTAACGCAGAGTAGTATTAGGGCTATTTTTTTCAAGCCATTTTTTCTTGCTACTACAATAATGCTTCAGCAAAAACTTTTTTTTTTTCTCCTTCATGCTGCATACTTCCTGCACGCTCATTCTTCTGCTAACATAAGGGGGAAGTCATGATGCTGAAAGCATAACTTATACCCTCTGATTTTTCATTCTGAAAAGGCTGTATGATGTAGTTGCTGTCTTCATTAGCGTAACTGAAAAAAAGATGAAAAACATGCAAGCTGCTAGCAAAAGGCAAAAGCAAGAACTATCCATAAATCAATAAAGGCTTGAGGACCTTAAATTATGTATTTTTAATTAGTATAGTTAATAATAATTTAATGTAGCCTAGAATAAATGAATTGATTATTATTGATTTTTGTGATGACTTCAGAATAGAGAACTCTCACCTTGTCTTAACAAACTGACTGATAAACTGACTACATTGTTAAGCATTAGCCTGGAAGTAAAAGATAAGAAATCACATGCTCTGTCCTCTCATCAGGCAAATTGTCAGTCAAAGCTGCAGAAATATAGCTAAGGAGTTTAAGAACTGAAGGAGCATAAGTTCAAGACTCAGGAGAGGAAACATGAGACCAGACAATAAGCCAATTAATGGAATTAAACCAAAAAGATTTAAAAGAGGTTTCCCTCAGGAGACAGCATGAAGGAAAAGACAACAGTTAATTCAATAAGGACAAAAGCACAAATGAGCTAACTATGAAAGTATCAGAATATTTACAGATGATGGTATCTGAAGAATTAAGGAACACTAGCTTGCAATTACTGTGAATTTATTATGCCCCAGTAGCATGTTCTAATTTGGTCTCATATATCCTCTGAACAAATATGCTCATCCTTAAATTCCAGAGCAAAATAATAATCCCTTTCTAGTTGAAGTCAGACTATGAAACCGATTACGATCAGCAAAAATTCAAAGACTGTAACAAACAAAGGCAACTTCACTGAAGTTTCCTGTCCATCATCTGTATCAGCATTTGCAGGCTTCACAGCAATTTATGGTTTATTTTAGCAATGTTGTGTTTGTGAAGACCACCAGCTATACAGGTCCTCACGTTCCTCTTCTCATACAATGCAAGGCAGAGAAGGGTAAAATGGAGAGGACAGCACAGAAAATCCCATTTTGCATGCTGGACTCTGTCAGGTGGGGGTGCGAAGGTGTGTGTGCAGACGGGAGTTATTCCTTGTGCTGGGTGTATTGCTGAGGAAGCCATGACCTCTCCCAGGAAGGAGGTCTCACCACCCAACAAGGGATGACTTTCAGAGGATTTTCACAAACTCTACAAGGAGCATCCCTGGTTTTAATAAATGTCTGAGATTCACAAATCATATTTTACCCTACACATTGTGGAGATTTTAAACTACAAGATAGGAGATAATAAAAGGAAACTAGAATGTTTTAGTATCTCTGTGACTGAGATTCAAAGGGCTTCAAATATTTCAACTTTACAGAACTACACAGTCAGAAATCTGCGTGAACCAGCATCCTTCTCAAGGTGAAAACTCGTGCTGAGGTATTCAGAAGGTCCCACAAATACAATGCCCCAGTGAGCAGCCACATGTCTCTGAGAACCACAGACCTCTGAATTGAAAGGGAGACGGCCCTCAGTGGCCCTCCCAGGTTGAGCAGTTTGCTCTCAGTGATCCTCGCTCACCTCTCACTCCTTTTGCAGGGAGAAAATTTCACCCCTTTTTGCTTCTGGCTCCCCACCCTATCCCATGTCAGACTGGTCCAAAGCAAATCAGAAGTCTCAATTACTCATCAGCGTGCTGCTAATTGTTAATCTGCATGTCCTTAATAGAGTTGCTGCCTTCTTATAGGAGGGAAAGTGTTAGTGAGCTGGACTGCCAGCTCCAGTGAAGCCTCAGAATCCCATTTTGGGAAACAAGACTGAGGAGTTTGGTAGGACGGAGGTGGTTTTCTGCTTTCTACTGCCACAGCCTCAACCCAGCTACAAGCAAGGACCAGGGGACCCGCAGCAGAGTATCTCCAAGCCTGCCTTCTCTTTGTTCTGTGAGCTCCGGTTGTCATTCCATTTCCAGTTTTGCAATGCAGAGCTTTCCCCTTTTCTTTCTGAAATGCAGCTTGGTTTGCATCTAATGTTTGAAGAGAAGGCAGGAAAATACAAGCTTTCTTTTTCAGGAAGTTAACAAATCCAAACATGTTGACATAGCAAATCCAGACAAGTTTGTAACTGCAAGGAGTTGGAAATCCTATATTTGTTGGGGTTGGTTTGTTATCATGACATTTACAGGACCAGGGGAGGATTTTCCCAGCAGTGATGAAGGTGTATCTCTCTACAGGGACAAGCAAAGAGATCATACAGTCTTAGGAAACCCTGTACCTTCACAGGCAGATAATCTACCCTAACATTAGGTATTTCTCTGTTCTAACAACTATACTTCTACCACTTGCCCAAAAAGAATTGCAAAGCCATTACTCTGCGTTATGAAGTAATAATTTGCCAACAATCCAAATAAATCAAATCCCTACTGAGTCACATGCAGAGCAGTGTGGGTGGATGGCAGAAGAGGGATACAGGAAATATTGGCACTCATAAATTTTAAAAAGAGCAAACGGATATTTTTTAATTTGTTTAAACAAAAATTGCTCCCTAGATGGAACATTGTGGGATGTGTTTTGCCTGGAGCAATTGTTTGTGGCTGAGTTATAAAAAAAGTTTGTGACATCTCGTAGCACTGCACATGCACACGCAGATGCACGCACACAAGCCAGCTTCTGTCGGATTGCTTTACGTCAGATTAAATCTCTGTTGTCTCAGCTGTTAGTGGATGTCTTGGGAGGCATCAGGTTTGAAAAGGTCCTTCGTCTAACACTATCTTGTGTCAGCTTGTTATGATGATATGTGGTATGCTTGTGTTATGCCCTCCATGGTACCCATCAGTACTTCAGGTAATAGCACAGGCACCCAAAACTAGAGTAGTCATGTCCAGAGGAGATATTTTAATGGCAGCTCTAAAAGCAGAAAAGGTGCTTTGTTTTATCAGAAGATTCAAACAAGTGCTGTACCTTATCTTGTGTATCTTCATAGGCAATGCTAACTGAAAGAACTCAATAATCACCAGTGTCATTCTGCAGAAACATGAATAAACACCATCAAGAATTCAGCTCATTTATCTTCCCTTTTGCATCACCTATGGAGAAAATGAGGACTTACTGCTTTTACAATTTTTTTCCTAATGTATACTCTACAGCAGATGATCATTACATGGAGCAGTGCCAGCTTGTGGTTCTGCAAATTACAAATGTTGCAGAAGAGTTGTTCATCAGTTGTCTTGGTCAGTGTTGCAAAACTAATTTTCTTTTTATATTGAGAGAAGTGCTTGCTACTTTGACACAACATAAGCTGTTTTGCCTGCACTGTGTAGTAATGAGTTTAGTCAGTAAGGTATGATCTTAATAAGCAAAACAAGCAGAATAATAAGTCAGAGATTGTGCTGACTGTAGACTCCGTATAGATTTTGAACTGCCTCTGTAGATGTTGTGTACATAAAAATCTATGCTGTAAAGCTATGTAAGGTGGAGGTTGTGTTTTGCTCTAAAATTGTGTCCTGAAAACAACAAAGTTCAGCCTGTGCTTAGGGCTGCCCTCTTCCCATAAGTGGAGTCTGCTTCCATCCTGCCCAGAATCACACATGGCAACTAGGTACCATAAGATGAGTTGGGAAAGGCTCCTTGAAGAGTTTTACGGTTGTGATGGGAACAGAAAGCAAAGGGCATCTGACTGAAAAATCCATTACCATTGAGGACTCTGGAGGCTAACCAAAACTCCCTAGTTAAAGGACTGAAAAGTATTTATTTCCTTCTACCCTTCTCTTTCATGCTCATGCATACACATTCCGTTTTCAAGAACAATCAGCAAGACACCCTTCTGCAGGTGTGTCTTTGGGAGTGGGGGTCACACTATCCTTTCAAAATGCCTTGTTTCTTCCTAAGAAGTATTTTCCTTTTTTTCCCTTTTCTTTTAACACCATAATGGCATTATTTTCTATTCATAGTAAGCATAACATAGCAGGACTGCACAAGACAAACCTAGGAAAATCCCTGGTGCAAATGCATGTGGTCAGAAAGATGAAAGGGCACTGCATGAGTGATGAAATTACAGGTCCTTCATTCCAGATGCATTAGATCAATGTCTAGGACATGTTTCACTCTGTGAGAATGTTGGACATTTTTTTCTGGAAGCAGAGAGCTTCAAAATACTTTACAAAGGAAAAGGTCTTATTTGAAGTGAAGTGTATGAGTCACATGAGACAAAATTAAAATTGCTCCCATCTATTACTGCTTCTTAGGGGAGACTCACAAAGCCAACTCCTTGAACAAAGAAGTGTGTGAAATTCCCTGGCTACTACTTTAACAGAACTCTCCTCTGGCTCTTGTAGTTGTACTCTTCCTCTTGCTCACCAAAGGCAGTGATCAATATTCTCCAAAATGCAATGACTGGAGCTCAAGAAGCTTAGCAAATGGGTTCTAACATCAGGGGTGACCAAGAAAACATGTCTCCTGGCAGTATTTCTCTTCCATGACAACCACCAGGAACCTGAGTGTCAAGGTCCGGGCAGAACCATGGCACCATGGGGACTGTAGTTCTTTGTTTGTTGTTTTAATAAGGCAGAAGTCCTTAATATGTGGGGGGTCAGACCCCACACTGTGGTAGGAAGATAGTTCCCATATCCATAGTCGAGGGACATCAGTAAAATGGCTTTCTCATTTTGCTTATCTTGAGAGGTGGTGCTTTTTTGAACACAGGCCTATTTTTTCAGTTGTTCTAGGTTACTGAATAGGGTGACTTTCCTAACTGACCATTCAAGTCTTCAGATAGTTACCTGTTACAGACTTGATTCTCAATTCTTTTCTGATTTAAGATAGAATAAGTCACAATTAAGTCTAAAACCCCTGGTATGGTAAAAAGCAAACCAAGTTCAACATATGAAGCATTCTGCAAGCATTGTCCCAACTGCAAATTGGTTCTGGTTCATGAAGGGCTTTCTGGAATAGCAGCTGAATTACAGATCTTTGTAAGGATAGTGATCAGCACCTGCTCAGAGCCATAGCAGTTGCCAATGGACTCTTTCTGTTCTACAAATAACAATGCATACTCATAAAAGCAAGTTCTCCTCTTCCTGTTGACAAAGGCAAGGAGAAAATGCAAAGCAGCGTATTTTCACCAGTCACTTGCATTTCGATATCTCTAGCCAAAGGCCTGTCAATCTTTTCTGGGGAAAGGCCAGGAAAGAGAAGCCATCTGGCAGATGGGGGAGCAGATGGGGAAGAGTGGGAGAAGAGCCACCACCCCACCAAACCGCAGGGAGCAGCCACGCCACAGCCGGATTGCTGCCTTCTGGAGGCAGTGTTTTGTTGTGCTTTCTAGGTTTTGTTTTTTTAACAACTATGGGCCCCATTACCTCCACCACAGCCTGATCCTCATTTTTTCATTATGGGTTTCCCAGGACATCCTTGCTTTCAGGTTTCATTACAGGTGACCAGAAAGGAAGAGGACTCACTTGGAGCCAGGACTTTGAGAAAGATCTCGTTGCCCTCTCTCCCACAAACTCACTTATCTAGCCACAATAAAACTGTCCCTCCTCTGTGAGGCTTATCCCTCAAATCCCTTTCTCCAGTTAGCCTTTTTTTTTTTAGTTAAAATGGACCCTAACACTGAGGGATAGCTGGCAAAACAAAAGACAAAATAGTGAACCAATTTAACTCATGAAGCCCTTAAAAATCTATCCACTCTTTGTTTGTAGCTCCCTTCCATGTTTGATCCCAGAAGCTCTTCCTGAAGCTTGGTTATGCCTTGTGATCACAAGTAGCAGTCTCACTCTC
Organism: Coracias cyanogaster; assembly: GCA_033124195.1. NCBI lineage: Eukaryota > Metazoa > Chordata > Aves > Coraciiformes > Coraciidae > Coracias > Coracias cyanogaster. The sequence goes on along the minus strand of JAVSBS010008980.1, from coordinate 18,885 downwards.
TAGGCTTTTTGTTCTCTGAGTGGCTTTGTCATACGATTCAGTCTTCTAGTGTAAAATAGCATTTCGTGTGAATTTTTCTATTCGCTTTCAAGGTATATTTGTGCGTAACAGCTTTAAAGTGTTTTCTCAGCACTTGTAGTTAATAGAATTTGATCACAGCAATCTGTAAAAATCAAATCAAACACAGAAGAGAATGTCAACACAGCAATGTTTTAAAATGTTCATGTATACTCAGCAAGGTTTGGGGAGGGAATTACTTTGTGGATGGTTGGGGGTGTAGAGTGGGGGGTGTTCATCTTTTTTCCAGTGTTTCCATCTTCTTTTGTAGCCAGACTCATAAACCATAGAAAAGAATCCATAAGGGACCTCAGAAGATCTTAATCTTCAGCTCTTCAAAGACTAAACTACTGCGGACAGCTGTTCATCTGTCCTGCTTTTAAGATACTCCAAGAGATTCTTCAACCTACAATCTATTTCGGCCTTTCTATTCCTTTAGACACATACTTCCTTAATTAGAATGTATTTCCTAATGCCTAAACTAAATCTCTTCAATTAAATGACTGCAATTAAGTTGCTGCAAGTTAAGCTTATTACTTCTTATCCTACTCACAGTGGACTCAGAGGACAGTTATTACCTTTCTCTTTGGTTATGCATCTGTCATGGTTTAACCCCAGATGGCAATTAAGCACCACACAGCTGCTTGCTCACTGCTCCCCACCCCAGTGGGATGGGGGAGAGAATGAGAAAAAAAGTAAAACTTGTGGGTTGGCATAAAGACAGTTTAATAGGATGGAAAACGAAGGGAAAATAATAACAACAACAACAGTAATAATACTACTACAACAATATACAAAACTGATGCACCATACTGTTGCCCACCTCTCGCTGATTGATGGCAGCCAATCCCTAAGCCATGGTGTGCATGAAAAAAAAAGCAGTGCTATACCAGCTACTAGGAAGAAAATTATTCCAGCTAAAACCAGGACAGCATCCTTCACAGAATCACAGAATTGCCTAGATTGGAAAAGACCTTTAAGACCCCTCTCTTTCCTCTTCTATAGACTAACCAACTTCAAATCTTAACCAAATACATCATGTTTCTTAGTCTTCTGTTCTCCCATGAAATGATAGAGACATTTACTGTGTCTCTATCCTTCATAATTGTGGTACTGACACCGGATATAGTGCTCTTGATGAAGCCTAGCCAAAAAATCCTGTTATAATTTCTTTAGGATCAATCACATCTCAAATCTTAATCATTCTCATCTAATGGGATTTATTTCTGTCATTAGTAATGAGCTACTGAAACACCACAAAACAACTTGAAACCCTTAGGAACCCAAATATCCTGAATAAGTTTCATATTCTATCTTCCATGTGATGTAGCCATAATGGGTTAAAAAGAGTCAGGATTATGTACACCATGGTAGGGAAAAAGCATTTCGCTAAGTTTGCTTCAAATTACCCATCACGAATACACTCAATCTGTCTGAAGTCTAATGTACGTGAATTTAATTCTAAGTAAAGGAGAGATCCCAAGTTACTTCACTCCCTGTCTTGTACCTTGAGACAGTATATACATTTGCAAGTTTGTAGCTATGGATTGTATCTCACTGTATGTTCATGCTGCTCCAGAAACAGGTGCTTTAACCAGTTCCTAAGAGGCTGTGCATCAAAACCAAACATCTCTTGAAGTTAGGCCAGTTCTGACAGTATTGTATATGGAAAAAAAAAACAACCCACAACACAGAAGTTGCAGAAAAGGAAATTTTCATGGCTTTGGAACAAAATATTTCAATATTTTATTTTAAAAACAACTCTCTTTTTTTTCCTGTTACAGAATAATGCTAAAACTATATGAAATGTTTCATGTGTAAAAATAAAATTCTGTAACATCTCTTTAATGGTGAACCGGAAATCTTTTTCTTCAATGCAGGGACAAAATGAGGCTTACTTCTGAGCTGCCTTCTGGCATGAGAAAGTCCTCTTCACAACTCTTGGCTTCTCATGCAAAGACAGCAGCTTAAATCAGTTTACCTTCATAATTACATTTGTAGGCATTAATGTAGTGTAGTATTTTTTTATCAGCTGCATCCTAATAAATGTGATATAAGTATACAGTGATGGCAGGAGTAAATGCCAATGCTCTGGTATGTGCCCACTACTTCATCCTGTATATGACAGGAATTACTAGAGAGCTGGCTTATAGTTTGAAGTGGCTGAAGGTAGTTAAGCTTTTCTTCTTTTTCTCTTTCTCTTTCTCTTTCTCTTTCTCTCTTTCTTTTTCTCTGTCTTTTCCTTTTCCTTCCTTTTCCTTTTCCTTTTCCTTTTCCTTTTCCTTTTCATTTTCCTTCTCATTCTCCTTCTCATTCTCCTTCTACTTTTCCTTTTCAT
>JAVSBS010008980.1:0-16390 GCA_033124195.1 Coracias cyanogaster | reverse complement strand
CCTTCCCTTCCCGTCCCTTCCCTTCCCTTCCCTCTTCTTTTAGTCTCCCTTTCTTTTATTTTCCCTTTCTTCTTTTTTTACTTCCCTTTTCCTTTTTTTTCAAATCCCACTTTACTTCTCCTTTCTTCTTTCCATTTCCCCCCTTTTTTCTTTTCTTTTTTTCCCTTTTTTCTTTTTCTTTTCTTTCCTTTCCCCCTTTTTCCTTTTTTCTTCTTTCATTTTTCCCCTGTTTTTTTCTTTCCTTTTTTTTTTTCCTTCTTTTTTCCCCCCCCACAATCCCCTGGTTGGATTCCAGGACATTTTTCACACAGCTCTCAGACTTAGCACAAGGTGGGGCAGGGAAGAGATCTGCTCCAGAGCTAAGCTGGGATCTACAGGCTTAATTCTCCACTGCGAGGGGAGCTGGGTGATGCAAACAGGCAGCGAAGGTGCTGAGCCGAGAGGTTCAAGCCTGGCTTCTCCAGGGCTCTCTGGGGTGACTCAGAATGTTGCTGAGCTGCTGCTGGGACAGGAGCTAGTCTGAGCCCGTCGCTGCACGTGAGAGTGGGCAAGGGCAGGGTGAGGATCAACGTGGCAGAGAAGAAGGCTGCAGCTTCTCAGCAAGCTCTGGAAACCAAGCTCACTGGGGTCCTGGTGGGACGAGGGTGTGGGGACTGGCCATCCATTGCCATCCTCGCTCTCCAAGTGTAGAGTCCCATGTTACCTGGGCAGGGGTGGGAATCGGTCTGGCTCATACACGAGTGAGTGGGTGTCTGGCTGGTTGAGTTGGGGTCCCTCTGTGGCATTGCCTGTGAGCCAACCCAGCCTGCCCTGGATGGCACAAGTTGTGGGTGATCTACAGAAGACCTGCTCTGTGAGGTGTCTTAGATATCCTGGGGCACCTAAACCAACCCCAGATAGCTATGTGTGGGCAACACTGTTGAGTCCCTGAATGCTCATCTTGAGTAATCTTCGAAGGTCGCATCTTCCCAGGTGTCCTCATGTGAGCTGCTCTTGCCAGGCTTCCTGTGTCAGCCACGCAGGGACCATATTCTCACCAACCATCACAGCAGCATGTTGGTCTCCATCTCAACAACAGTGAGGCACAGAAAGGTAGGTTCCACATGGGATTCAAACACCAGCATTCATGGAGGTGGCACTTGTGTAGGTGCCCCAGTCACCACCTCTTCAAGCCCAAGTGCCACCGAGCACCACCTCAATCTCTGCATCTGCTGGCCTGGGAGCAAACACAAAGTGCTTGTGAGCTGCACCTTCTTCATTGCCCCTCAAAGCGTCACAACATGGCAAGGAGGAGGAAGAACCCAAGCAATGGGCCTTGAGACCTCAGCTATGGGCACCTATGAGCAGATTTCAAGAGCAAAGTGAGGCTCAGGGCCACACTGACGGAAGCAGCGATACTGACATCCCAGGGCATGGGTTTGGGAGGCTCAGGTCTCACTGGGCTTGTTGCCCATGTGGAGGTTTCCCATCATGAGGGCTTAGTGGTGAGCTGGGCTGGGAGGAAGATCTGGAGAAGCCAAGAGACTCCTTCTTGTCCTCTTGGGTAAGATTTTATTTTGTCTATCAAAGGCCATGAAAGCTTTTTTTACTCCACTGAGAGACTGGTACCTCCAAAAAACCTTCTGATACCTCCAAAAAACCTCCTCCCAGCCTGATTTTGCTGCCTTCGATGGGTCAGACGCTCCTTACAAGGTGCCTATTTTTCTCCATTGCCCCCAGAAGAAAACTGGACAAATTCACGCCACAAGGCCGGGGTGAAACATCTCCTGGCCTCCATACAAGGGCCAACACATTGTCTTCTCCCTTCAAGCCCTTTTGGCTTGGACATCGGGTTAGGGGGTGTCCTGGAGAGGTAGAGGATGGGTTAGAGAAGGCCATCAGAAGGTTGGCACCAAGAAAGCCCAGCCTCGCTTGCCTGCAGCTCTCGCCGTGTGGAGACGTGCACCTGAAGAGGTCACGAGTTGAGAGGAGACGTCTTGGCGGTTCTGCTGGCGGAGGAGGCAGGGAGGAGGCAAAGGGGGTGGGTTTGTTCTAGGCAAGGAGACAACCAGGCAAAAGAGTCATGAGTTCTTGGCTATGGAGGGGCCCATTCCTCAGAGAGAAAATTGCTGGCAAGTGGCTGAAACATTGAGCGTTTCTTCTCCCGAGCCCTTCCCTCGCTGAGAGCGATGTGAAGGCAATTATTAGAGCTCCTTCTGAAAGGAAAAGGGGGAGGGAGAGGAGGGGAAAGGCAGGAGAAAAAAAAAGGAAGGCAAGGGAACAACGTGGAGAGGCGAAAGCTGCTGCTGGGCTGCGGGTTTTCAACAAGCCTCCTTGGCACATCTGTTTGCCTAACCCAACGCATCACCCGGGCTCCCAAAGCTATAATCAGGCAATTTCAGGGTGTGGAGCCGGGCACTAAATAAGTCCTGAGATAAGTGCACGCATTGTTCACACGCCAAGAGCCAGGAGAAGCGCCGACGGAGAGAGCCGCGGCCACGAAATCACGAGAGCCTCCAGGGGATGGTGGGGATGGTCCTGGGACCGGCTGCTGGTTGTGGTTGGGGAGGGGGGGGGAAGCGCCGGCGGGGAGAAGGATGGGAACGAAACAAAAAAAAAATAGGGAAAAAAAAAAAAAATAAAAGAAGAGGAGAAAAGAGTCTGGCTCCTGCTTCTCCACACCTCCCCACGCCAAAAAAGCCCTCGGTGTAAGTGTCAATGGCGTCATCGCGGAAAGGTGGTGCTTGTCACGAATAAATCAGCCCTTGCCTTTTAGCTGCGATGATAATTATATGGTGTCTTAAGTATCTGTACAAACTGTCAGGGGAAATATATGGTGAGTAAAGAAACTTGGAGCTTGCTAGCAGGGAAATGTGAAGGTGTCTCAGCTTAGCTGCTACAAAGGAACCTTGTCTGGATTTATTTGAGGGGGGGAATGATGAAAGGTTGGATTCGTGTCCTTTCTTGTCCGTCAGGAGATGTTTAATGGGGTTGTATAACCCTAATGGTTTTTTTAAAAGGAAAATTAGATAATCGGAGGTTTGGGGAACAAACATGGTGGGGAGGGAGGGAAGGAGGGCAGGGGCTGGATGTTGAGCAGCTTCCATGGTGGTGGAGGTGGCCTTCAGGGTCAGGAGAGTGGAGTGGTAGCACCCCAAGTGTTGCTGCTTGGCAAATGCAAGCCCAGAATCAGAGAATCATGGAATCGGAGGATCAGAGAATCATAGAATTATAGAATCATAGAAACATAGAATCATGGAATCATAGAATCACAGAATCACAGAATCACAGAATCACAGAATCACAGAATCACAGAATCATAGAGCCATAGAACCATAGAATCACAGAATCATAGAATCATAGAATCACAGAATCATAGAATCGCAGAATCACGGAATCACAGAATCATAGATTCATAGAATTCTAGAATTCTAGAATCATGGAAAAGGATGGAAAAGACCTCTAAGATCACCAAGTCCAACCATCAACCCAACACTACTAGACCGTGTCCTGAAGAACGTCTACAAGAAAGGGCAGATGGGGCCAGGGGTGATGTTAACTGAGGATCAAACCCCACGGGCAGAGCAGGACTTTCACCCGCAGGTGCAGATATCATCCGGGCTTCAGGAAATCCCCAGACCATGGAGGCTCGTAGGTGACTTCATCCACCACCCACCCATCATCAGAGCTCAGAAAACACCACCACCAAGGATTGGTTCTGGCCCTGGGAACAGCCCCAGCCTCTCTGCAGGGCTGGCTCGGGCAGGATACGGCCCAGCCGAGGTGGGCACCCATCACCCTGGGCTCTGGGGCTGAGCGGGTTGTGTCCACAGCTGGTATTGTGCTTGGAGAAGCTGTGGAGACACCAGAAGTGGGTTACGCTTTGATTTTTCTTCACCCAAACACAATCAATAACTCTATGTACAAATCACGTTTGCCAGAAAAAGCTCCATTTAACAAAATAATGCTCCACGTTCCTCCTGCAATTATTTTAAATTTTCCCCTTCCTTTTATTTTTTTTTATTTTTTCTTTTTATTTTTCTTTTTTTGCTTTTTCTTTTTCTCTTGCTTTCTCTTTTCTTTTCTTTTCCTTTCCTTTTCCTTTTCCTTTTCCTTTTCCTTTTCCTTTTCCTTTTCCTTTTCCTTTTCCTTCTCCTTCTCCTTCTCCTTCTCCTTCTCCTTCTCCTTTTCCTTTTCCTTCTCCTTCTCCTTCTCCTTTTCCTTTTCCTTTGTCTTTTCTTTTTTACCTGGACCATTTCAGACCACTATTTGCAACAACGCAGCTGAGCAGCACAGAGAGAAATAAGTCATTGGCCCAGGGCAGATGGGCAGGACCATCTTAACCTGACGGTCAAAGGCACTAAAACCAATACATTATTGAACTATGCTGTTCACTGTTCCAGTTGGCAAAGACTATTAGAAACATGCTTTAATACAATTATAACTGGGCATGAACTTCTAGAATATGTTTCCCTTTGTAGATGTTAGTTCTTTCTTACTTTTGCTTGTCAAAGAAATAGTTCAGGAACACCCGAAGCTTTCATATAGGGTTTATATTTTTCTGCCCTCAGCACAAGGCTGGAACATAAAGTGAAAGACCATGAGCAAGAAACATATTCTTGAACGTCTGAAGGTCTATGTTGGACATACAGCTTTAAACTTGTTTTCTTTTCCAGATTGGTTCATCTCTGTCTCTTTATTCTGTATAAAAAAAAAAAAAATGAGTGCATGCACATATGTAAGTAATTGTATAAAATTATACATAATTACAATGTTAGTGTTTCCTGAAAATCAGCAGTCTAAAATGACCATCTTCTTTCCCTCTCTCTGTTTTTCCTTCCCAAATGTTAAATGTTTGTCAAAATAAGGACAAGAATAACTTGATTTTCTGCATTATTGCTGTTCCATTAATACTGTTGATGTCTTTCTATGTTTGTCACCTTCATACCACATTTTCCATTTAATAGTTCACTTCATGCGGACTTCATAAGGACAAATAACTATTGTTAATTTAGTGCTTTCCTGAGTGAGCTTTGTGAGAGCATTTTTGAATGACCTTTTCTGTTAAACAAAAATCATTCTAGCACCACATCTTATTTATTACAGCCATAAATTCAGATACCAGAAAACATTTTTTTTTTTTTTTTGCATAAATTCTGTCATGATTACAAATACATGTCTTTGGATATTATAAAAACCCTCTGCTTTTTGTTATAGCACGGTACTATCCCAGAATACACAGTACTAGAGTACACAGTGCTATGTGGTTGGTGCTGTAGCTGCAGGCTGGTTGTAAGTACCATATGTTGGGACCTCTCCTGTTCAATATCTTTATCATTGACCTGGAGACAATGGACTAAACAGGAGCCATCAGCATGGCCTGGCAGCAAGGCAGGCTAGCAGCATCCTGGGCTGTGTTGAGCAGAATACTGAAAGGGTATCACAGAAGTGATTATTGATTGACACTTGGTTAGACCGTATCAGGAACACTGTAACTGATTCTGAGCCTCCCATGAAAAGAAGGTTGTTAATTAGTGGAGTGAGTTCAATGGAGGGCCACTAGGATGGCTAGGGACAGGAGTACTTGCCCTCTGAGGAGAGGCTGAGGGATCATGTCTTATTCAGGTTGGAGTAGAGATGGCTTTGGGGTCACCGAGCAATGTTCCCCTAGCATGTGCAAGGAGGATATAAAATTGGCAGAGTGATGGTGCATCATGGGAGGATAAGTGACAATGGGCATAAAGTAAAATAAAAGAGACTGAGCGTTGATTGAAGAAAAACCTTTTTTTTTTTCAATGGACATAGTCAGGCAATAGAATAGGCTGCCCGGGGAGGCTGTTTCCATCTTTGGAGGCTGTCGAGATCCACCAGGATAAAGCAACCTGATCTGATCTCACAGCTAATACTGCTTTGAGCAGGAGGCTGGACTAGAGACCTCCCAGAGCCTTTCCAACCTCCAGGGTTAAATATTTCTAAGACATTCCCATACTGAGCTCTGCATCATCTTCCAAGCAAGGTATAAGCTATGTCCTGAAGTCATGTTCAAGTGATTGAAAGAGGTCAACATGTGACAACGTGCCATAACAATTATTTTCAGAATATTGAATGTGTATCAGCAAACAGAAATGCAACTCAAGCCGTTAGTAGAGAAGCTGTTCTTTATCAGTAAGATGTCCTGAAGTCCTCTTGTTAGGCTGTTATTCGCTCATTCCGACTTTACCTGGCCCCACCTCTGCTTCACTGTCTCAATTGTTTATTCCACCAAACAGTAAGCCACAGCAAAGCCCACATCCAGCTGAAAAGCCACCTGCATGAGAGGGATAAAAGAGGCTTTACCCAAATCTAATCAGATACACAGGACCACAGACTGGATTACTCTCTAGAATAAGATAGGGAGAAATATCTACTCTATTTCCACATCTATTTCTAGATCTTGAGTAAAAATAGCTGGTACTTATGAAAGGTTTAAGGTAGGACAGCTTCAAGGTATTCAGACATTTTGTCATTAGTAACATGGATTGACATACCATGAGAACAAAAAAACTAGCCTGAGACAGTTAATGTCAAGTTGTCAGACTAACAGCTGAAACTGTCACTTTCAGATATGACTCATGGCCCAGACAATTTTAATTCCAAGAGGGTTAGGAGATAAAGCTGACTTACCTATCAAAAGGGTCTGCTTTGCAGGAAGACCTATATATTGAGATGAATTTGAGAGTACATTCTTAGATTATAAGTATTTGCAAATAACATTGAAAATAACGGGAGCAGTAAAATATAAAGTTTGCTGATGCTAAGAAGTTATTCAGTGTAATAGTGAGAGAAGGTACTGGGGGAGAGTCCACGTTAGCATTTTTTTTTTTACTGGAAATGTGCTTTCAGAGCAAATTTTATGATTCTCAGTTACTGCACTTTATTTTGCATTGTCAAAAAGTCTTTGAGTGCACAATCTAGATTGCAGCTTAAGAGAAACTGAGCTGGAAGATATACTCTGGCTACTAAATACTTTTCATGTACCCAGGCTAGTCTCAGTTAACCATCCACAATCACACACCTGAAATGTAGATACTGTGACTGTTGGATTCTCAACATCAACTGGCTCACTCTAAAATTGAGCCACTTTAAAATCTGTTTTTACTGAGCTATATGACTTACTGATGTACACAACAACAAAATGGAGTTGAAATTCCATTTAGATAAATAAAACAATGCACCTGGGGGAGGTGGGGAGCCACTCCGGTATTATGTGTAAAACAATGGACTCTCCGCAAGATCTTGGGAACAAGTTAGATCCATGAAAAAACAGCTAAATGGCTCTTGTACCCTAGAAGTAATCAAAGGCAAAGAATGACTGAACAGCCTAGGAAAACCAATAAAAGAAACCCACAACATCCTGATATGGATAACATGGGAAAGATAGATAGGGGGTTGATTCTTCTCTGTCTTTTCCAGTACTCTTGTACTGTCAGCCAACAAACAGTGCTTGTCAGAGTCAGGTTTGAAACAAAAGAAAGTGATTTTTACCCATCAGCAACGCATTGGTGGGTATCATGTGGGTACAAATTATTTTTCTTTCTTTTAGTATCTGCTTGTGCTTGCTGCTAGGACTGAACTGCTAACCTATGTGGACCCACAAGCTGAAACAGAAAAGGTAAAAAAGACAGGTGAAACCAAAGGGCAGTGTGGACTTAAGCAAACTCAAAATCACTGTATTTTAACCTTCATTTGCAAGATCTTCCATTCTTCTCTTTCTGTCCTCTCAGCAAGGTCAGTAACAAAGTAAGACTGCAGTAAGAATCTCAATGGCTTTATGTTTGTCATCTTGAATATAACATGTTTTATTTAATAGGTTTTCGTAACTGTGTATTCTTGGTTGATTGCTGTAAGTCAGCAGAAGAAAAGGTAAATTTAAGGCAGTAAAACTTTTAGAGCAATGTTTCCCAACCTCTATTCCAAGTCCAAGAAAGCCTGCTGTTAGTAGAGGCCTAAATGACTGAATAGGAATGTCCTCACATTCACTGGAACGCTTTTAGAGTACCTTGGTTTCAGAATTACTCTCAGATGTTTAAAGAGAGACCTGTTTCTTTTCATTTTGGGTTCTTGAGTTCAACTGTTGAGTAGTAGCCAGCTTCAAGAATAGCTGGCAGTTTCAGACTGAAATCAGAGCTGGAGGTGATCAGAAAACAAGAGAAATCTGTGTAAGCTAAAGAGAAACAGAATGATGTTTAGAGACACTGAGCAAAGTGAAGTCCCTTCCTAAGCACTATTCTGGACATGCTGGCAGGATTTGACTTGGGGGAGGGTGTCAGACAGGCAAGGTGAAGATAAAAGAATTAGTATGATTGGAAGGTGCTGTTTGCAGGAAGCAAAGAATTGAGCTCTTTCATCACTGTTCCATTTATGCTGGCCGAGAGCACCAGTTCTCTGCTTGTTTCTGTACTATATTGTTTTTATCTGCTGCTCTCTGCAATTTTGAATATATACTTCCTGGCCTTGGAATTGATGTACCATCTGAGGCATGGCAGCTCTTAAAAGTGGAGCACCTCAAAATACTGCTGTATCATACATAAAATTATCTTGATTCAAACCACTCTGATGGGAGACAATCAAACTTAATAGTTACCCTAGGGGTGAATTTGGCCCATTAAGTCTAGGAAGACCTTATGGTCCATCAAACATGGCCTTATAAACCCAGAAGATAAAAGTCCATCTATATTTTACCTTCCCTTTTTAAGTCTCATAATATAGGTAGCTGCCATTTTCCAGGTGTCTATTCAGTTGATTTATACTACTTATATTGAGGACTTTAGCACTTTGTTCCTTTTGTGTGGGGAATTGGCCTGAAATACGTATTGTCTACTCACTTCTTTAACAACTTCAGTGCCACAGATAAAGCACTTACAAGAGCTTTGCAGAGAGCCTAGATTCTCATTTGCTTCCAGCTGAGTGCCACAACTTGGTCCATGTTTTCTCCAAAGCTTGAACAGTCTTGACACCTATTATGTGGCTACCATCAGAGGGCTTCAATGGGGTCATGAATGGAGAAAGACGGAACTCTGGTAGCTTGTGAACTAGAGCCATGGCAGAGTGATCTCCACTGTGGTAACCGCAAGAGTATTGAAAATGACAGGCATGATTCTAGACTGACAACTTTATAATTAGAAATAGATGCTTATATGTACCTGTTGAAATGGAAGACAAAATGAGTAAGCTGAGAATGTTCTCAGTCCTTATCCCATTCTAAGCAATTATTTTGAAAAATCCACCACTGCCCCTTTTCTGAAGTGATTATGAATTCTGTGGTCATATGGTTGGATATAGACAGTCTTCTTATTTAATCTTTCTGAAATGTTTGTGGCATACCAAATCCAGAAAAGTTGTCATTTCATAAGATGGGGGACTGCTTGCACATGTCAAAAGGGAAATTTAGAAGCCGCAGTATAAGGAGTACTTCTATGGACACATGTGATGTTCAGAGAAGTACTGAGATGGTAACTGCTATATATTTGCCCATTTCAACAGCAAGTCACTATCCAACCACCGCTGTAGAGAATAAGCGGGAATTTGTCATTTCACTCAGTCCTGCAACCACAGACTTCAGTGAGAACCTGCATTGTATGCATGCTAAAGGCTGAACTATGTGAAGGTATTTTGTAACAGGAGGTGACCTGAGATCTGACTGATGGTCTCCTTTCCTCCTCACATCTGCTCTGTAAATTCTAATGATCAATAAATCAGTTAACTCTTAATATGACTTGAAACTATACCATGTCCCCACACCAAGGACATTGGGGTAAACTGCTTTCTCAATGCTCAGAGAAATAGGTACCAAATAAATGCTGGGCCCTGAGCTTACTGTCACAGTACAGCAAGGGCCAGTACCTCCTATGAGATGGGTCAGTCATGGTCAGGATCTGCCCATGGGACATCAGGTGATGCCTCCCCACTGCCTTGCATAGGTTGAGACCTGGCCCCAATGCTCTCCGGGCGATGGTCTCAGGGCCTTTTTAATAGTAGTGTTCTCATAATAATGCCGTTTATTTGAGGAGCTATTTTGCTCCTGCTGACTCAAACCTGGATATTACAGTAACACAACGAGATCAGCTACATAAAAAGCTCTCACTCTGCAGTGGGGCATAAAAAAAAAAAAAGATTGTTTGAGCTAATGGCCTCACAATAAAGCTCATATTGCTCATTTTTTTGCTGGAAGATGATGCATAAGAAAAACATCTTATTATGTAAAAATAGTCTTTTTGTTAAGGTTGGTAATGACTCCAAATTGCTATCTGGCTATGTAGTTGTATGAATTTATGGCAAGAATGTGTGGCTGCATTATGAGAAATGAATATTGATTCCTGTAGTATATTGAGACAAATTGAGCACTAATGATTTCCTAATAAAGTAATTTGTTCATAGATCACAAGGGAATACAAGCAAGAAATTTTTAATGGTAAGGCCAAGGTAATTATTTTTCAGCATCTAATTACACCTATACAACCAATCTGGGCTACATTTGCTGAACTAAATGATGATATAGAATGTCCCACTGCGGTTCACATGCATCATTAAAAGCCAGTTCTCGGCCCTTTACAAGAGGGCAGAGCAGCTCCTGAGAGATAATTTAATATAATTACAAGTATATTGTGTTTACTATCTGCACACTATGCTTCCTTTAGGTTAAAATCTGACAAGTGGAGAAGTAGAGGGACATTTTAATCAAAATTAGCCTTGTCATCTCAGATCAAACTTTGCCTGCAGTTTATTCTCTTCCCATCTCTAGATTGCAGCTAATGAGAGGGAAGAAGCCCATCACAGGAGTCATAACAACCGTATATGCTTGATGTTGCTGAGATACAAAGAGAGTTGCATAAGGTTTTTAGAGACATGTAGGGAAGGGCCAGCCCTACTTTGCTGGGCACTGTACTTAAGTGGGTTGGTATTTTTAGTACACAATGTATGTTTCACAGAAAACTTTGAGAGTTTAAAGTTTTATGCTGTTTTCAGTCTACAAGATATTGACCAATGGAATTTTTTCTGAAGATTGTTTATGTAAATGATTCCAATTTGTGTTTCATGGTAAGAACAGCTTTTTAAGACTTGTTGTTGTTTACTTTTGATGCCTTGAAAGCTCCCATGGAACGGGTTTGGGTTTTTTCCATGAAGGAGTTCTTACTCCTTTCAAAGAGATGGGGAAGTTGTTGTGCATGAGGGTAAGTGCAGTTTGAGCAGTACTGAATATCCACTTTTTGCTCTCCATCCTGGAACACCAGATTGACAAATTCAGCTACCCTCTTCATTACTGCAGGGCCTTGAGGGAAAAGGGCAGTGAAGGAGCTGGCAGATCTGAAGCACAGGGGGACAGAATAGAACTTTCATTTGGAGTGGAACTCTTCCAGGCAAGATGAACATCAGGGGACGGGAAATTCAAGATAGCTCAATAACACAAAGCAAAGGGGTTTTCAGTAAAAGTTCATTTAAGTTTTTCACAGCATCTTGAACACACAAGTTTCTGGAAGCCAAAGCTGCAAGACTCCCACAGGCCAAGTAAGAACACTAACAAAGAAGATAAAAAGACTGAGGTCTGGTGGGAATTTATTTAAATGAAAATATATTTAAATTTCAGTAAATCACCCACTTGTTGATCACCCACTTGTTGTCTTCCCTCCTTCCGGTTTTTAGGAAACTATTTCCTACAAGGCTCCCTGGTCCTTTTCTCTGAGCAGACCTCCTCTGCACAGGAAATAGACCTGGGCTCCTGTTGTGAAAGAGACTGCTCGGGCTGGTCCTTTAGGGACAAGGCCCTGCTGATGAAGGTCTGCAAGTCCCTGCCCTGCTGCTCTTTTTCTGAGGAACCTCCTTGCAGTTACTGGCCAGAAGAAGAATGAGGTATTTTTCTTACAACCACCACCTTCAGTGAGTGGGTAGACAGTCAGTGGGCTTGTTTTGGGACGCGTGCTTTATTATGCTCCGCAGACACTGGTGGAAGTTGAACCCCCATCACAACGGGATGCAACAGGTATAGAGGGAATTTTACGCCTAGCACTGTCTAAAAGCTGGTCTTCCTCCCAGTGCCTCACATCCATCTCTGTGTCTTCTCCTCTTTTCACATCCACAAGTTCATCCCTTCACTCCCAGTGGCACGGTATATTCACAGACAACTCCTGTGTTGCTACTACTTCTTCATTATGAAATTCAGCTCCAGCCCCAAATCAGCCTGGTTTCCCCCAGTTATCTCCCTGAAGATTATCTGAAGAGATGTGTTTAGTACCCATTAGAAATTTGATTTATAATTTACCTCAATTTTTAAAACACTTCTTTCTATTACTTGGTTCAGTGCAATAAGTATGGTCTATCAACAATGAGTGACAGTATGAGCTAGATATTAAAAGGAAAGCTTTTTCTGCTCTCTATATAACTGGTGCTGCAGTCCTGTATGGGATTTTGTCTCCCTGTGACATGTATTATCCCTGTAATGCTATTAATAACAGTTATCAAAATACCTTATTTGCTTTGCCATTAGCAGTCACATAAATTAAAGATGACCAGAAGCAGCTTACATTTGTATCTTGCAGCTTTGAAAAATGATCTAATTTTGATTGAAAGTAGCATAACAATCTCCTTTGTGATATAACTCCATTTGACTATTTTCTTCATTCTCCAGCCTTAACTTCTGTCAGCTCAAACAGTAACAACCAGTTTCTATTTACCACCTAGTTTCTTGCCAGAAAATCAGAGCATGGAAAACTAATAGATTTTCTGCTTTGTTTTCTTGTATTTTCAATGAAATTATGCATCTGTTCACCTAGAGGGGATATGGAATTTTGTTCCCTTAACATTAAAATTTGCTCCATCCACAAAAACCTCCTTCTATTTTCAATGACAAAAATCTCACACCTTAGTTGCAAACTGTGACGAGGTATACTAGTCATGTGATGAGTCCGCTATCATTTTTTAAGCAAGGTGATGATCTTAGCAAGTAAGCTAGAAGAACAAACTATTTTTTCCCTCATGTTAGTTAGACTGTCTGATCAGGTCTTTTTAAAAGATTTTTTTGCATGCTGTTTTTCCATGAGTAGCAGGAAGAAACTTGCATATGTGTCCAAATCCTCTGGTTAAACAGGTATAAATCTATGACCTCTTGCTGATATGAAATTTGTATAAATGTATAAGGCATCTGAAAATTAAAATAAACAACCAACCAAGAATCTATAAAGAGTAACGTATTTTGAATATATCATTGAAATGTTATTTCAGAGGGTGGAATATATCTCTTTGTGGGAAGATCTGGATGATTTAGTAGTACATCTGCTAACAGACTTCTCAAAATTTTGATTTATTTGCTGCATAAAATACAAACTTCCTATTTTAACTTTGAAAGTGCTTTTACTGGCTATTTTTTGCTCAGTACACCACAAACTCCTGAGGCTGGTGTTCAGTCTGTCATCCAGGATACATCCAAGCAATTGTTGCTGCCTTGCTCGCTCACAGAATGCATGTTATCTGGGATGACGCTTTTGTTTCATCAGATGGTGTATTAGTAGACTGGAAGGTGACTGTTCTTTCTGATGACAGCTTCTAAAGGGTCAAATTTAGTCTGTATTTCATGTCAGTCACTCAAACTAAGTCTGTGCTGTGGGTAACTTAAATACAAGGCTTCTAGCAAAACATGAGCCTGTAGCCAGTCAATTAATTCAACAAACCAACGTTCTGAGCTGAATCTCTCTTCACTCTCCATCTTTCCACAACCTCACTCATCCCTTCTGTTCACAGGGGCAGTGTCGTGCCAGTGGTCACCACTTTCCCACCACAGCTGCAGACTAGCAGGCAAAAATAAGCTGTTCTCATTCTCTTGAGCCTTTTTCCCTGGCACTGGCAAACGTCAGGAGCAAGCACACACCGGTGGCTCCCAGATGTATCTTTAAAGCAGACAAACCAAAAGGCTCCGACACTGCTCAGAGAACAACGATGTAAATCGATGTGCCCTGATTTATAGCAGCTGGGGATTTGGCTCAGGAAGAAAAGCAGTCTGATGACATTGTAGAGGTGAAAATGCAGACAGGATGAAATCCTCCATGTTTATTATGTACAATTCTGGGATGCAAGCACTGCTCTCCTCAGAGAGACTTGTCCTGGTCTGCCAGGTGCAAGTGCTGTCTGGGATTCGTCAGCATCTGAGTGCTTACAGCCCACAACTTCAGTGCTGTAAATCAAAGGGATGCACATTAATGTTGAAAAACATTGTGTGTGTCAATCCATTAGTCAACGGAGTGGGGAAGATCAGCGTATCCATCATGAAGATATATGAAGTCTGCCTCTTAATGATGTTAGCTCATAGGCAAGATTGTGATGGAACCTTTGTGGCCTGATGACTGTGTTTAATATGTGTAATCCATACCTAGATAAATCTATGGCTGGCAAGAGAGCACAGCCTTTTTGTTCACTCTATGGAAGGAAGTGCACCATGTATTGTGGGCAGCATTAACATTTAACAATGTTCGGTCACAATATAGGGAAGCTCTTTATTGGATCCAATTTTAAAAATAATAATTACCCAATGAAAACAGGGAGTGCAGGCTATTATGCTTTTCAGGGCAGGATAGATACCCGTTATTGTTGCAGTCACATTGGTGTCCATAGAAGCTGGATTCTCCATTAACTGTGTGCAGCATTCATCAGCCTAGAATTTGTTGCTGTTTGAGGTGCAGCAGCTCCAAGTCCAGGCAGGAGCTCACTCACATAAAATAATGTCATACTGACACATTGCTGAACAGAAGAACGAGCTAACAGACAAACAAAGAAAAATTAATACATAGAAATGAGCTAATATGCTGCACGTTCTTGAAATGTGTACTAGGGAAAAAATACTCATTAAAACGAAAAGAGCTTGCAGCAAAGCTACTTATTTATAAATAACCATCTTTCAACATTTTGAACTCCCTGACAAGGGCCAGATCCTCAGCAGTAGTGAAGGGACTCTTCTAAAGTAAATGAAGAAGCATAAATGTACACCAGCCAAAAACCTGGCCCTGGTTACTGCTCCGGTTTCTTTCTGCTATGCTTTGCCATTGTAATTATGTGGGAAGGTCTGATTTACCTCTGCTTCATTCTGCTCCCACATGAAAAAGTGGGAAGTTGTTCCAGTTTTTAGAAGGCATTAGTTTTCGGGCACAGCTCTCAGATAAAGCAGCAGTAGCAGGTGGCAGCAGTGTTCGCACCCACACAAACTCTCTTCAGTGACTGGAAAGCCAAACTAATTAGACCACAGTTAGGACAACAGTAGCATGTATAGGAGAAAGACTTGATGCAGGAACGAATTGCAAGTGTTCTTTAAATCACTCTGTCATAACCAGTGAACCCTGGGTTCTGCTTTGCAAACAAACAACGGCGAGACAACCAGAATGAATGGTCCATTGAGAATTATAGAGAAGACCATAGGCTGTAGAGAAGAGGTTGTGAACTGCTTGTAGTCATGACATTTGGTTCATATTTGTAAAAATAAAAATTTGCATCCTTATACATGTGAGATTTTTCTTTTTTTTTTTTTACAGAGATTAAAGCAATCAAGCCACCAGAAAGACTAATTTGGTGCACTACCAAGCACTGGCTTAATCCTGCCCCAGGACACACATGGATCCTGAAAGATTTTTTTTATTTGACTGTAGAAAATGTTGAAATATTTCTGTGAATAGGAGGTAAGCAATCACTGAACTTTGTAGCATATGAAAACTCCAGATAAAGGTATGGAGACTTATCTGACAACCCTGAAACAAGCTTATCAGCTTCTGAAGGTGTTAGCAGTGGTTTTAAATATCACCATTTGAGTGACATGGAATGTAGAGTTGTGCTTTAAAATCTGGATAAGAAATTCAGTAAGCACACCTGCTTACAGAATGGGGCTTTAAAAATTCATCTTGTGTGTCTTGTATGACTTTCAAATACTGTAATTTTTCATATACATGTTTATATATATCCTTGACAAAGAAAAATGAAACCCCAGATTTCTCAAACATTTAACAGTGTGTATAGAAACCCAAATCCCATCTGGAAAAATTGCTGTAATTCGTGAATATTTTTGCCATCAATTTATGATGCTTATCCTACATTTCCAGTTCTAAACGGCAGGACAGATAATGTATATCCAGCATTTGGCAGATTTCACCTTACAAGTATCTACCTATATTCAGGTGACATTGTTCCTTTAAACCACATATCAGTGTGGGGAATTAAGCTTACAGCTAACTTTATGTCTGCTTTATGTCAAAGCAGTCTTGTTGATCATCCATTCATCGGGAAGTGCTGTCAGGCAAAAGGGTGGCTACCGCCGATTTTACGTGTGTCCTTGTCACGGTTTAACTCCAGCCGGCAACTCAGTATCACAAAGCCGCTCGATTACTCCTCCCGGGGGGGGGGG
>JAVSBS010008979.1:28556-53807 GCA_033124195.1 Coracias cyanogaster | reverse complement strand
GTGAAGGAGTGAAGTTGAGCCTTGGAGATGAAGAGGAGAGATGTTGGTTTAATGTCTGCCTTTTTGTTCTTCACTACTCAAATCAGTAATCAAATACTTAGCTTAATTTATTGCTAATTAAAATAACTTTCCCCAAACCTAGTATTTTTATATGCATTATGTAAATTAGTAAAGGATCTCCCCCTCATTGCTTGCTCCTGTTTTTTTCCTGATTTCTCCCCTCCTGCCATTCCCCCCCCCACCCCACACTAAGTAGGGAGGAGTGAGTGAGCAGCTGGATGGGATCTTGGCTTCTAGCCAGGACCAACCCACCACAGTAACATATTCAGATCATTCAAAATTGAATCATATTATTGAATGGCTGAGTCATGAAAATGGAAGATGAAATTTAGTGTTAGTAGTATTCATTAATGATTATGGTAAAAAGAAAAAAAAAGCAAGCCCTAGTTTTGATGTCGGAACTGTTCACTCCTAGAGTTGTTCAGTATTAGAGCCAAAGGAATAGCTAATAGACACAAAACTTTTATAGCATATTCTGATGATTTATGGCTGACTCTATTACAAAGAAATGTGTGTCACATCAACAGCTTGACTCCCAAATTATAGCAACATTTTGGAACACAAACATATTTTACAAATTGGAAGTTCCAAAATTAAATTTAATTCAGGATTCTTGTGTACATGTCCTGTGAAGCCTATTTTCTATCTGGGACAGGCTTTATGGTGAAATTTTTCTCTCCTGAAATGCAACGATAGCAATATGATTCTTATAATTCACAATGCATAGCTTGGTCAGAGCAAAAACACACTGCATAATGCAGAATATAGTGCTTCAGGGAGTGTGGCTGATAAGGGAGAAAGGGACCCAAACCACAAATAAGCCAGCAATGAACTAAAGAATACTGCCTGTGAATATTTTCTTAAACCAATTTCAATTTAAGTATTTTATTTCATTTCACTTGAAATTATTCATTTTGCTTCAGATTGGACCAAACCCAGCATATGTTTTCTTTATTAAATACTGAATTAAAATTAAAATTGAATTTATTAAATAATTAATTCTTAAATATTAGGAAGTGCCAAAAATCAAGATTTTCCAGAGAGGCAAAAACCTGATTTTTCCATTAATTGTTTACTGCTAATAAAATATCACTAGGAAACATCTGACTAGCTCTCATAATTTGATGTGCTCATGAAAGCAGTCTAGTATTCTGAGAATTTACAGGATAGACTATCCTATCTATTTCTGATTCAAGGTTAATCATTACTATCTCCAGCAGCATATCACTATTTCTATACTGAAGATTGTGACTCCTTCCCACCCCCACTTGCCAGTTTACTTGTTTGACTATTGTCTTACTGGTTCTGCAAAATTATTTAGGTCAAAGATAAATGGAGGAAGTGGTCATTTGAACTGGGAGAGGTAAATGTCTTCTTGGAAGGAGAAAATAGAAAAGAGCATGATGAATGGGGATAGTTAATCAGACTAGGTGGGTTAGATGATGTGATTGTGTCCCAGGCCCCATCAAGTTCTGCATTCCTTTTCAAAGATTAAATATAAGTTACTGAATCACTCAGTTATATTTGGATGTGTACTTATGGTCCAAATCTCAGACTGCTAATTTAGAGGCATCCAATAACTGCTTCCCAGAGTTAGGCATTTATTTAGCTTAGGGACTGCTATTCCCAAACAAACTGTAATTTGTTCCTTGCTATACTTACTACTGTAAGTGTCTCACTTGGAACTGAAAGTCTTTCAGTAGAAAAAAGGAAAGAAAAAAATCCCCCAAATCCCATAAGAAAGGAATTTCAAGTAAAGAAATATTGCTCTGTGAGAGAAAAAGGTGTTGAGGTTAAGCTGAGTGAATTAATGTAGTATCAGAGTGACTGGTGTTTAGGAAACAAAGACAGCAAAAGTAAATGACAGCTGTGAATGTATCATGCAACAGACTCTGAGCCTGTTAACATTTTCAAAAATTAAAGGCACTATCTATATTCAAAACACATCACAAAATGCAAAGGCACAGTGTCACTGCAACCAATCTGCAATGTCTAACTAAATAGCACCTCTCCTGTTGTTGAGATCCATGATTTTGGGCACAGTATTTGAGGTGACCAGTAGCCTCAGGGTTAATGGGAGAACGGAGCTAGCCCTGTGCCAGACATTCATCATAATGCTTCTGTGAAGGGAAATTAATTACTCTACATGGTTTGGGTGCCAAGGGAGAGAATGGAACAGGACGTGGCCACAGACTGAGACTTTTTCAGAGACTCAAGGGAAGTCACTACACTGCACACAAAAAGGCATGTGGCCTGGGCCCCAGCAGGGACACAAAAATGGGTTATAAGGTGAGAAGCAGAGATGAAAACCCCCTTCAGGAAATTTACACTTACTGGTAAATATATGTGTCTTGTCAACAAGCATTTGACCACAGCCATGTAATTTTTGTGGTGAACAGTGAGGTAGGGCATTATTCAGCTGTAATGTCATTATGGCTCTATTACACAAGTGCTCCCCAACTTGTAACAACAGTTACAAGAACTCTTAAACTGGCTTCCTGAGTGAGTCCTTGGAAGTCTTGTCTGGCACAGGAACTCAGTAACACACAAACGAGAAGCTTCTTTAATTTTTACACTAATGTTAATGGTTGGTTTCAAATGCATCTTTTCAGTGTAAGGGAGTCATGGCTGTCAGGTGGCTCTCAAACACACTTGCTAAAAACACAAGTGTAAATTAACATTTTTTTTAATTCCACCTTCCACCAATAATGAAGCCATCAAGAAGTGTAATATTGCACACAGAAATAGGGTCCCATTATGCAAATACATTGCAGATGATCTTAATAGATGGGAGCCCCTCTGTCTCAGTCTATGTAATTAAAATGTACTGTATATAATTAAAATTAATGTAATTAAAATAGTCTCAGCACCAAGTTCAGTTATGTCACTCAGACGTTGCCTCTAGACACACCAGAATTGGCACATAAGTAATATGGAGAAGATAATCCCTATATTCCTTTAGATTAATAAACAGCTGGAACCAAAAGCAGGTAAAAGGCTAAAAAAAGAAACAGTGAAATTATTCTTTTTTTTTTTTAAAGTGATTTTTCTCTTAACTTGTAATGTCACAGAGATCTCTGTTTTAATGCATATATAAAAATAACCAGCAGATTAAACATCTGATAAGGCAAAACTCAACAATTTAATCCTCTAACGTAATTCCGTATCATTAACAAAGCAAATAAAATACTGTTCTAACAATTAGTCCCATGAGTAGAAAAGCTAGCAAAACATATGGCTTTACCATCCATAAGTGGACAGATCTCAGCACCATGAGCTTTACACCACTGCTGTTCTCAGCTCCCACCTATGTCCCCTACCTGTCTCACTCCTTAGCTGGGCAAAATGTTCAAGTAGCATAGGGCTGTAGGTGCCCTGCTAGCCTGCAAGCCACCTCCTCCCTCCTGCAACATCACCCAGCATGTGTTGGCACCCAGCAGGAGGACAGATGTTCAAGGTGAACATTTAGGATGTGAGACATGAACCCCCCAGCCTTCCAGCCCTCTTTCCAAGGAGTCTAAGTTGTCCACCAGACGAAAGGATGCAGAGGCAAACTGATACCATGGTTCTATAAGCACTTTCCTTCAGTAAAAAAGCAAGGTGGCAAACAGAAATTTTGTGTTTGTGGGAGTTTTCTGGGGGAAAAACCAACCCCACAATCTGTTGTTTTAAATCATAAACAATAGGTTAATAGGACACTTAGGGATATAACGACAATTGCAGTTGTTTCATATTTCCAAGGAAATAGTAAATGGATGATCCTGATAATAATAAAATATTGATAATATCTTCATAAAATATTCCTGAAGTGGTTACTATATATCAGCATTGCAAATGCCGCCTTTGGCATTGTCTAAAAAGTTTCTGAAATTGGAAAGTAATACTGTAAGAATACCTAAGTTCTCCCAGAAATAATGCTGATCCTGAAGGCCCCAGTACAAGTCATGACCCTAAAATCATCTTTCAAACAAGATGAAAGTTAGGTACTAGACTCTCTGCAGTCATGAATACTGTTTCCTATTAGCCCCTTGAACACCATTGATTTACACAGATCTTGTATTTAGATTACACTGATAACCCTTAACATTTCTACAGTTCTTTACATATTCAGAGCCTTTCGCAATTCTTTTCTTGGCAAGCATGTGACAATATTATTCCTTTCCATCCAACTTTGAGGGTCCTGTGTAATACCTTCTATCTACAAGGTAACTGGAAATGGATTAATAGGATAAGGCTGAACCTTACCAATGCTAAAACAGTATTTCAGCTCAGTAGTGCTGCTGTCGTCTTGTGATAAGATCAACACATTCCTGAGTGTGAAATGAAACAATTTCACAAGAGAGTTCTTCATTTCACCGTTATTTTGCCTCGTATTTTATATCTTAAAATGATCTTAAATTACTAATATAGCCTGCTAAGAATAAAGGCTCCAATTTTCCCAGAGCAGTAGAAAGCTACATATGGAATGTCTGGTCTTTCATTTCTTCTAAATGTATATACATTTTCCTGTATTGGTCCTTTTTTCTTGTAGGGGGGGGGGGGGTGGTCAGGGCAAGTAGCAGCAAGGAGTAAAACAGAGTAGCATAGCAAGAAGCTACAGGATATTTATATAACTTTGTTTTGAATGGCTAAACCTGAAGAATTTCACAATATAAGCTTGAGAAATGGAATTGGGCAATCACAGATCCATTAGCAGCTATCTTGCAGAGCTTGAAGAGAATGAGTTACTAGATGACACAGACATATCACTACACAGAATTGTGGGGTGGGACCTGAGGAACCCATTAAGCAATGTAACCTCAGTCCAGGAGTGGCCAGCCAAATCAGATGAAAGAGTCATGAAAAGGACAAAGAGAGGAAGAAAAGCATAGATGTGTTTGCCAGAGATAATACATGCCAAATCGATTTTCCCAGTAACCTGGTAAGATTTCCCAGGAACATTTTTCCCAGTAGTCAATCTCCTCTCTTTCTGAAAACTAGTAAGCTTTTGACACTTTCTCACATGACTTTCTTACAAACAGGATAAGAAGCCTGGACCAGACAAAGTTATTACAGAAAAACTATTATAGATTGCAACACTGGCTGGAAAACAACAGAGTGACTATCACTAGTTCATTATCAAAATGTCAAAAAGGAAAGAAATATTAAATGTAGTTTTGAAGGGTTCTTTATTTGGTCTTAATTAACATATTGCTAGTGGTTAATACATTTAGTAAAGACCTGAACGGTAGAAGACAGATTTTTATTATTAAATCAGTACGTGATATAACTCTGGAATATACCACTACTATGTTAGATAGCAGCATTACAATTCAATGCTATCTTGACAAATAGATAAACACAGAAAAAAGTAATGTAGTTCAGCAGGGAAGTGTGCACGTATAGAGCCAAGAATAATCAATTGCATAACACAGGATCAGGAATGATTGCTTCAGACAGAAGCTCTGCAGAAAAGATACGCAGTTTATAATGGATTACAAGAGGAACATGAACCAACATTATTACTCATTGCAAAAAGGTAAACAACTATACTAGAATAAGCACACAAAGGTACAGCCTGCCAAACATATGAATTTGGTTTTTGCAAATCACATTTTAGTGCATTTGTGAACTGTACTTTTGATGTCTATGAATTTGGGTGAAAAAAATAAGATTACCTCTTTTTAATTACAACAGGTAAAATAAAATAGCACACATGTAAAAGACATGAATTATTTTCTGTCTCATGTAGTATCAATGGACTTATTCACAAAACTGCCTTAAAAAAAAGAACTACAGAAAATATGTTGAAAATTGTAAAATGTTCCCCTGTTGACTTTTGTATCTGATTAAATTTGCATAGCTGGATATTTTAAAAATTAAATTTCCTGATATGCATTATACATAATTCATTATGAGGACAGGAAATAAAATAAAAGCAATAAGTGTGATTGTCTCCTCTCAGCCATTTAAGAGTAACTTCTCAAAGTATTATTGCACTTTAATTAGTAATACATAAAATATAGGTTAGTTGAAAAGAGTGGAATATATAAGCCATGCATAAGACTAATTAGAATTTCTATTAGTTCCTTATAATAAGCAACATGTGAAAAAAATGCATTTGATGCATTTTATGCACAACTGTGCAACAGACATTGACTGAAAAACAACAGAAGAGCTTCTTGTTTCATTTTTTTTCTATTCTTTGTCTTAGACACGAAAAGAGAAATAAATATATTGTGCTATGGGAATGACAAATAGCTCTTTACTATGAAATGTGTCAATCAAAGGCAGAGTACTTTAAGTTCTTGACAGTAATTACTCAGCAAACTGTTTCAAATGCTTAAATCCAAACTTACCTAAAGCACAGGTGGTTTATGGACATTCAGATCATCAGTTCAGCAAAACGCTGTCACTAATAGAGGATGAAAAATGTTGATAGTAAGCAAAATATATTTAATCTACAACCCTGATTGTTCATCATCATAATCTACAGGTATGAATTGTGTGATCTGTACAGAACAGAAGGCCAGGGAATGAACCCTAAGGAACATCAGCCAATCATCATTATGTTTAGCATGTATTTATTTAATTGATATGGTAGAGACAATACTTAGGAGCAATAAATCACATCCTAAGTTGTTATTTATGAAAATCTGTGAACAGAAGGAACCAGAGTGGAAAAACACCTTCCAGGATATGAATCAATCTGTTGGCAGGATGCAGTCACTAAAGAAAACTCAGAAATTCTTCTTGTTCATGAGGTCCACTCACTACAAGATAGTAATAATGGCTCAAAAATATGTAACTCCTTACGGTGCGGCTTTTCTTTAGATCAAATTATGCCTGTGCTTGTTGAGGATGAAAGAGGAAGAAATACAACACAAAGAAAATCCCCTTTTTGCCCAGAGGCTTACATTCCCAGAGTTAGCATGTAACACAAATCAATAGTATAGCTATCTTCTACGGAATGGAAAGAAAGATTATGTGTTCTTCCATATAGAAGACAGGCCTTATTATCACAGACCAACGTGAAACAAGTCAGAAGCACTCATGCTTCAAAGTGGTCCTGAGTGTAAAATGACACCTCTCTATGGTTAAGCAGAGGCTCCAGCTGTGTTAACACTGTCACATGAACAAGTAGGTCCAGAGCAGACAAACAACTCTGAGCCCTCATAGCAGAGCCTTTTAAGTCACCTTCTATGTTGGAATCTCCTGAAACTGCAAGAGTGCAATTTAAACCTCATGCCAGATGGAAGATGAACATACCTGATGTAATTAGCCACATGGGAAAGAGACCTCAAATGGAACTTGGCAAAAATCCTGTCCCTGGCATCTCAAGCTACCCAACTCACAACTCAGAGACTTATAAATGCAAACTGGCAGCAGAACACATATGGCTATGCGCTGGTTCCAGAGAAAGCAAAGTTCACAGCAGTTTCCTCCAAGAAATGGAAAGGGAGACATCTTACTTAAGAATTAGGTCCTCCTTATCTTCCAGCAGGAAAGAATAAGCCACTCATTTCTGGCAGTAGGGATAGACCTGAGAGGCTTCACTAGAGGAGTGCATTCTCAGCCTCTGGCTGCGTAGTGCCTGGAAGAGAAAGCAACAGAGAAGCATCCTCCTCTTCCCTGTACATTGGGAACGGTAAGACAGGCTACAGATGTATCTTTGTGCAGGTTCAGCTTCTGCAGCTGCATACCTCCATGATTTGCATCTTTTGGCATTCCTAAGGAGAAGCATGACTACTTCTTACATCATGAAAGGAAAGTGTGAGTCATTCATCTCCACCTCTATCCAATATGTCAGATGCATTTCTTAGCAGAAAACAGAGGAGACCAATTTAGATACAGGCATCAGGCAGAAAGTTTTCTTATATTCTATTCTCCCTCTACCTGTTGCAGTTTTGAAAGATCCTTGATTCCATTTCATCAGGAAGAAAACAAATGTTTGTGAAAAAGGCACGAGCAATTAGCTCAAAAGATATGGCAATCTGAAAGGCTTGGTGATCACCCCCAAGTTGGCACAGAGTATTAAAGCAACATGAGGTTGATCTGGTCGAATCCAATCACTAGTTATCAAACACATAAGCCCTTTTATAAACTAAATAGGATCCACCTTAAAATGAATTTGACTTTCAGCCCTACAAGAAGTATTGGATGGTTGCTCTGGAATGTCACTTTGTATGATTTCATGATTCCACATCTGTAGGTCAATATGCAACTGCATATATAAAAGACCTAAGGAAATATCTAAAGTGCTTCCCTTTGAAACTGCTATTATTGCAGCTACCTCTCCAAGGGCATTATTTCATAGAGCTGGTAAATGTGTATGTTAGTAAAGGCTACATTTCAATACTACTTTCCAATTCATTAACTTCCCTTCCCTAGTGTCTAGATAATTACCTTCTATTTGTACCCCTGGAGTGATGCCTAAGGCATAAATGAGGGCAGACTCACCTGAGAAAAAAATCACTGAGGTTAATTCCTCTTAGTGTCCTGAGAACAGAGACCACAAACCCTTTTAATCAAAAGGGCCAGAGGAGAAAAAAGATAATATAAAGGCTCAAAAAAATATTATTTCTGCAGAATGAATAGCAGAGAAATAATTTATTAATACTAGTTTTATGCAATATTTTCTTCAAGAAAGAACACAAAACCAATTTTCTCTCAATGAGTAAAGTTCTTGAGTTATTTTCTGTTTCTTAGTAGCTGAATACTTTAAGTGTTTTTAGCAATATAACCTCGTATCATAAAATATGATACCTTGTTAAAGTACAATATGTAATAGCCATCCTACAAAGTACTTTTTTCCAGAGATAAAGGGGGTCAAAAACTCACGTCAGGTTAGAATTTTGTTGTTGCTACAGGAATAATGTTCAAAAATACTTTCTGGCTTGAGTCACCAGCATACCAATGGAGTGGATTAGTTTCCTAGCCTATTACTTGACAAGACATGTATGCTCAGATCTCTTTTTTCCCCAGTAAAAGGACTTTACTGACAAGCTAATGGCTGTTACCTGCCTGAATGAAACATAAACATTATACTGCAGTAGGGATGGAGTTGGAAGTCTTGTATTAAATTTCTGTCCTGCAGAAGTGATTGGTAGTTTCACTACCAAGTTCACTGTAGTAAAATTTTACTAGGAGTTTCCTAGCACTATTTCTACTGCATCACCTCCCTTCATTGTCCAAACTCCCAACTAAGATATTCAGGAAAATAACAGTCATCTTTTGATAAACCATGTGTTTTACTAAGGTCTTTAACATCAGGGAACAGGAAGATCATTCAATATTTCTGAAGGGGTAAAATGTGCTACACTAGAGTCTTTATCATACTTGATCATTAAGAGAGGAAGATTCAACAATTTCCGTGAAACTCATTCAGTCACGTGGGCTAGGTTTCTTACCACCAATCTGCCACTGCTTAAGATGCCTTTTAATGGATATTATCTAACCTCCCTGGAACAATCACCTCAATGATTGTGTTTATATATCGTCCTCTAAATGACAGCAAAGGTCAATTCCCTATCACCTCATTAAAGGCATATTTAATTTAGCCTTTTTCCTCTACACAGCTAACAAAGACCTGATTAATCAGCTATATAGCAAGAGTAAACACACTGCTTCACTTAATTAAAAATTAAATTCCTCTTGAGGGATCATTACAGTAGTGAACCGCTACATGCTTTTGTTAAATAGGTGTTTCTTCGAGGACACAACTGGAGGTAGACTATTGGGAACTCTGTATCAACATAAACAGAAATTTGTTCAGACATTCAATTAGAACACTACAAGTGTTCACCCTCTAAAAAGAGGCAGGTATAGCAAAGTCAAGGGTACTTTGAAGAACCTGGAGATTTTCACTACATCTTTGGTACACTTTGGTACCTGGTACACTTATGCATCATGGAATTTTAGTATTTGGAAGCAAAACAAAAAAAGCATTGGTTTGCATATTTTCGACTGGCAAATATAGCCCTACAATGGAAGAAGGCTCAAGACAGATGGGTAAGCAGGATATGCCTGAGTAGCTCAGGGAATAACAATGGCAGAGACTGATGGAAGCTGGTGCAAAGAAGCTGACCTTCTAGTACCTGATCTCAACACAAAGGAGACTGAAAGGTAGCCTTTCTATTAGGTAAACAGCTGCCAACAACTGGTGTTGTAAATGTTTCTCATTGAGTTCTTAGATGTGTGAATGCCTCCCTGAGTTAACCAGGACAGTCTGGGGGGCAGGGGAGTGAATAATTGGTTCAGCCCAACATACAATATAAATCTAGACAACTAGCAAAAGCATTTTGAAGTGAGCGATGGGCTTGAGCTGGCTTCAACCCACATATTCCTTCCTGATGACTGGAGATGCCCAGTACAATTGCTATATTTTGCTACACGTAATTTACATTTGTATTGTGTTTTCAGCATATTTTGTATCACTCTGCTTAAACAGAAATCTTGTATAACACAAGTGAATAAATGGCATGAAGTCACCCCTGACCTTTTGTTAACCTTCACTTCTGTACTTTGCAGTTCAGAAGAAAATAACTCTTCACTCAGATTCTCTTTTATTTCAGTGGGTTAATAGCCATAGCAGTCAGCCAAAACATGCTGATAACACACAATACAAGTCTTCATTAAATACAATGTGTTTATTTCCTATTACAAAAGGTGGGTCAAGATTTCCTCTAAAGACAGTTCCAGAGCCATTAATGTTTGTTTTTCTGCCTTTCAGAATCACAGGTTAGAATAACTCTGTCCAAGATCTTGCCCTCTGGGTCTGAAAGCAGACATTCAAGTCAGAGTAGATACTTTATATGTTGCACTAAGGATTCATCTCTGCTTAGTAATATATTCCCAGGATCCAGAAATGCAAAAGTGATCTTCTCTGTGACATAATTGTTAACATGGGGACTCTTATTTATTTTCTCAACTACAATGCATGTAAAGCAAATAGACCATAGCAATACCATTACACACATTCCTGCACTCACTTTAGAGATGATCAATATCAATTATCAAATTCTCAACAGGAGAGAAAGGCTGTGAAATTGCCCATAAAATAAATTTACAAAGTCATCCCAATATCTTCTATGTTCCGTTCTAAAAATTATACACAAATAATTATTTCAAAGGTACTTTCATTTAATTATCATACCATAGCCTGTTCATGATAGTAGTGATTATGACTGTGAAGGTCCTTGTTTTGATACTGCCCTTTGGAGCAGGGTCATTCTCTTGTACTTGCTTGTCAAGCTGGTAACAGACCAGTACCTTTTATGCAAATAAAGCTCGGTTTGCTCTGTTATCCAAACACTGAAACTCTTGATATACTTTAAAAGCCCAGGAAAAGACTTCCTGCCCTGCAGGAGGAATTCTTTATGTGTAACCTTGGAGTTTCTTTTAGGACATTCACACAGAGCTTGTTGTCTTCTCTGCCTCTTGTGGAACACCTACTAAATAGGATGAGAGTTTTCTTACAAAACTCTAAACATCCCAGGCTCTCTTGTGAGTTTCTCCTCTCCTGCCCCTTGAGGAAAAAGAGCCACAAAAGTTTACCTTTCTGATTTATGGTACAAGTGATGATAAGCTAGGTTTCCAAGGAACTGGTGGCTCAATATGCAAATAATGTTACATCCATGTTGGTTTACCTTTAAAACCATGGGAGAGAAGGAAAAGGGAATTTACATTTTATATATATATAGTTTAAAATCCAACAATGCCCAAAGTTACTTGACAGAGTTTGCTGCCCCATTTCATACTTGCTGTTACATCCTGGTGATAGAACAGAGCCCAGCACTAGTCAGTGGTCAGATTTCATCCTATAGCCCTCCAAAAATCTCTGTATATCAGATTCCTGGCAGTTGAAGTGCATTCCAGTCTAACTGGCAGAACAGCATATTTCAGACAACAAAAGTGATATAGTAAGCTGTTTGTATTATTGTCTGTCTCTTCAGGTGAAGGATTTGGGTCTCCATCACAATTATGCTGGTGATCCCCACTCATTTTTGTGGAAACATGCCACAATGAGTATGTTAGAAAACTCTAATGCATTATAGCCTTTCCTATCTACTACTTTCCAAGTACTTTACCTAGGCATCATTTAATACTGTGTACTCTGTTTTTGTCCATAGAAAGTACAAAGACATCCATCATTTTACAAGGTGCTACCAACCTGAAAGTGTCATGTTTGTGCTTTTGATAATTCAATATATTTATTCTGTTTGGTTCTTTAAATGTCTCATCCTGAATCCTTTATCTCAAATTTAGATAACATTGTTTCAGACAAATTACATTATTCCCTTTCATATTTCCCTATATGCTAAATACTGATAAGTAGCCTCTATTTATCAATGATATTCAGCTTTACATTAATTATATTTCAAGGCACATAAAAATCATTGTGCAGTAGCACTCTTTAGTGATGCACGAACGAACCACACACTTACTATGAACCAAATACAAAGAATTTAATTGAAACCAAGTGAAATATTTAATCTTGAGCAGAGATGAAAATAATACGTTCAAATTAATTCAGTCAATTTTGAATACCATCATTTTTACTACAACTTATGCTTTCAGCAATCACTATCTTTGAACTGCAGAAACTGGGATTAAAGATTAGGATGTTTGGAGCCTACCTGAATCTTTCTGAATAGCCACAATTATCTTATGATTTGTAATGCTGTGTTCCTGCTCTTGAATGCTAACACCAGGCACTGGTTTTATTATTAAAATCACAAATTTGCTAATGCCTTTTAGAACATTATTGCAGCTGTTTTCATGTGCCAAGTTGAACTGACTACACATGCAGCATAAAATTAGGGATAAAATATGCTCTAATGTAACTGTAATTAGGATAGAAATTAAAGGAAATGAGTTAGCATAGCACAAAAAAAAAAAAAAAAATCCACAACCAAAAAACTATTACCCCAGATATATTTGGAACATCAAGCACTGAGTCTTAACAAGCTATCTGAAAGCAAGTCAAACAGTCTGAGCTAGATGCTAATAGATAACCACCTGTGTCCTTCTAGTGCTCTGGAAGGCCACATTAGCCATTTAAGGCCATGGATCTTGGCTCCTTTTCCACTTAAGTAAATTTAATACTATGAAGAACCACGATGAGGTGGGTATTTCATGTTAATGAACTCTCTGAGCCACGTGGTACCCTCTTCCTAATAGAAAAAATGACCATCTGTAAGGAAAGCTAGATTTTTTACCTGAAATATTACTCAACCAGTAGTTAGAGCAATTCCTTGTGCTGATCCAAGAATAAAGAATCAACTAAGACTCTTTTCTAACTCAGTCATGTCTGTTAAATAGATCTCTGTATGGCTGTACTCTTTTGTTTACGAACAATAAGAACGCAGTCAAAAATTTATTTTATTTTAACTGTATCAGACTCAGCAAGGTTACTTCAAAACAAGATTAAAAACATATTTGGGAAATTATTTCACAGACCTCTAGTGAACTAAAGTTAAGCTACTCAGACTTTCCACATTGCTTAGCACAGCAACAAATTCCCGTACTTTATCTCCGGTGTCTTCTTGGAAAAACTAAATACTGCTGACAAGTTTTACTCTCCAGCTTCTCCAGTAGTGTTTTCTGCTTTCCATATACAAACATTTCTGGTACAAATATCAGCCAGCACATGTCCCAGGAATACAGAATCTTGCTATAAAGTGACTTTTGAAAGATACCTAATATTCCTGTGTATTGTTTGCAGAGCAGAACATTAGGATTCAGAAGAGCTCATGAAGGTAATCACTGGAGTTGCACAGATCCCATTCAAACAGGGCTATTTTCTACTGTTTCATCTTCTGCTACCAGCTTCTTAGAAAAAAAAAAAAAAAAAAAGAAGAAAAAAACCAAAACACTAAAGTTCTGGCAGCTCTGGATTGAGCTGAAGATCCTAGATTTCAGGTCTAGTGACAGAACTAGACTAGAACCCACATCACTCAGAGTGCCAAATGTCATCCTGAATTTTCATGTATTTTATCTCAGATTAGTAGCAGAATATGTTCAGGGTATTACAGACATGTCCTTCTTAAAGATTTGTGAACAATTAAGATCCTTAAAACAAAATCTAGAGAGAGTAAGGTGATTATATCTATTAGATATAGAAATTATATTTGCTTTTATTCTGAAATAGTCCTGAGCGCTATTAAAGTCTCTCCAGGCAAGCCAAGTTCTTGTACCATACCCTCAACAATTGTTTTTAAGAATCTTCCAGTTAATGCTGTTCATTGAATGAGTCTCGCATTGCACATACTGAAGAGAATACAGAAGTATCAAGAATAAACGACCTAAGGAAAGAGTCAGAATAATGGTTTAACAGCTCACAAAAGCCTATCACTTCCTTTCACTTCAACATTTCTGTTAGATTCAATAAGAATAAAAAAAAACTCCTCCCAAACACAATGCTGTTGAATATAGAAAAATGAAAAGGAAGACCATGTAGGAAGAAACTTTAGAAGTTTATGACTGTTATTGTATAGTCTTTGCATGAACGTATTTTCCAAAGATAAGTATCTCCGCTATCCAGAGATGAACATCCATGGCATTAGAAGCTCTGTGAACATACGTATAAATGCATTGCTTGTTCAGAGTTACTCTTAATTGAAAGCAAGTGGTCTCAGTCATAGGGCCACAGCTCAGCAAACCAGAAGTAATTTTCAAAAAGCTGTAATCCCCTTCAATTTCATTGTAGCTGAGGGATATGGATTATGGCTTGTATGGTTTCACCTTACAGTTTCTTTGTGTCAAAGGCTGAGAACTGTTGACCTAAGAAAATAGTTAATACACAAGGCAGAGGGGAAGGAGTGCAATCAAATACATCTACATTTCACACATCTTCCCATTATCTTGTAAATGAGAAAATATATATTATCACATATCCACTGGTGTTTTTTCACACATCTTATTGAAAAAGTGAGTATCAGTGAGAACACTAGAGACAGATATAGTGCAATACAAGTAGAACCAAGCAAAATATATCATTCTAACAAGTATGTAACAATACAGGAGAAAAAGTGAACATGTATATGTACATGTTTTCCATGCAATACTCTGTATATATAATTACTATTGAGGAACAGTACTAACTACAGGAAATGCCATTCCTGGACTCTTACATAGACATGCTGGGCTAAAGATTACCTTATTGGAATGAGCAGAAAAATGCAGCACTGAGAAAGCATAGCCTTTTAATAAGGGGATACACAGAAATAATTAGAGATTAGGAGAGGTAAGCAGATGCCTCATGAGATTTTAAAAAGTGTTGCACTTCAATGGCAATTAAACACTGAGTCTCCTATTGCAGCCTTTCTAGGTACTAAAATAACACAGTTCTGATGTAGAGTCCTTGCACTCCACTTGTAGTGGAGTTTAGTAAAGCTGCAGCGATTCTGTCTCCGCCAGCACCCAAGCCACAAGGGTACCACATGGTCGCTGCTGCTGCCCCCCTCCACCACAGACAGAGAAGAGTGTTTCAAAATGCCTTTTTGAGTTAAGGAGAGTTTAATACAGAAATGCATAAGAAACAATCGCAGTAACAACAGCAATAACAACAGTAAGATAGAAATCTACAAATAAGTGATACCGCATAGACAAAGAGATGCTCCTGAGCAGACCATCGAAGACCGAGAGTCGCCCCCCACCCCCCCACCCTCCCGGTACCGGAACTGGCCCCAGAGCAGGATGTCAGCATAGTATAGAATAGCCTGGCTGCACCAGATTAACCCTGTCCTGTCTGAACCAGGACATCCATACACACAGTTTGTATTACAGCAAATGAAAAAACTGTTTGAGGTGGGTCTGGCAGCAATAACCTTTTCTTGCATTATTCCACACAATTTTACAGAAAGTCAGTGCTCCAGAGATGTGAGAGGTGGCTTCTGCTGGCTGCTGAGTGCTGCCTCCTTACTAGTGTTGTAACTGAAAACACATGATGTTTGTGCTCCATTTCTCTCAATTCCAGGGTATTTTTGTGTCAAGGTTTAGGTTCAATCCACCAGATCTACAACAGACACTCTTTGTTAACCCCTTTTCCCCTCCAAACAGAGGAAGAGAAAGAGAACAAGTACTGGCAAAGTCCCAGACTGGGCTCAGCAACTGACAGGAACAGGGTTCAGGAACACACAAGCTGGGTCAAAGGCATAAGAAGGTCCAAGAAGGGAAGGCCGAAAGGAAGGGTCCAGAAAGCAAACAGGCCCCCAAGGGAAGTGAAGGCCAGCGGAAGGATACTGAAGGCAGATGGGAAGGGTCGAGACCCTCGTGATCCCTCAGATTTATACTGAATATGACATACATGGGATGGAATACCTTCTTGGTCAGTTTAGGGTCACCTGTTCTGGCCACTCCTCCTTGCAGGTGCAGCCTTTCACTTTCTGCACCCCCCAATGTGGTACACAAGCGTTACCAGTGACCTTGGTCTGCACACACCAATCCTTGGTAGTAACTCCAAACATCAAGTGTTATCATTGCTAGAAGCAGACACTGTCTGCAAAAACATGCTGTTAGCTTCAGAAAGTGCAGTTAGTTAGAAGAGATTGAGATAAAAAGTAAAATCACTGACCAAAATTAGTTTGGTTCTAACTCAAGCCAGGACATTTTCTCACTTTTCAAGAATATAAATTCTACTTTTAGAAGTCGCCTGGGACCCCAGGTGAATGCACCCCTGGCCATGCCTGGCTATGCTGCAGCTAGGCAGTTCACAAAAGGTGAAGGGTTTGAAAGACAGAAATAGAAAACATTCAGAGTTATAAAGGGTTAGTAAAGCAATCAGCTTTCAGAAATATCTGATCACCATCTGAATGTATGCAAAACCATACTCTCCCAGAAAGCTTTTCCACTATAAACAGCATAAGGAAGACCTAGCAAGGAAGAAAAATGAGGAGATGGGGAGAGCATTGGCTCTCTACTGGGAAAAGAAGAGCAGATGATTCAACTGAAATGCATTAACGCCTCCACAGAGCAGATCTCAATTATTTGGGGAATGCTTAAGCATTGTAGTAATAATCACTACAGGAAACTCTAATGCAGATGTATAAAACATTAAATAACTTATTTCTAATACCTACTTTTACCATTCTACCTTATTCCAAGCTTTCTACCACATTTAGGGCAAGCACCAAAATAACAGTGATCTCTTCCAAGAAAAGTAGTATTAAGGAAGCTGCGTAGCAATTTCTTCTGCTTTACTCCTATCTCATTAACTCTGATATATCCAACTTTTCAGTGACTCTCACCATAGTTACTCCTCCCAGATATCAGAATCATTATATTACTTGTAATCTCAATTTACCTTAAATATTAAAAAGAAAAAAAATACCTTCTTCATTCTAGGGATCAGAAATATGAATCCTACATATATCCTCAGTAAAAGAAAATAAATAGTGCTCCCAAACTTAGTATGTTAAATCCTTTACTCGGATACATATCAGCCTGCTTTATGACTCCTGAATGCTTGAGATTCAACATCCTGGAAGGGAATGAGGTGGTAGGTAGTAAGTGACGCCAATCATTGCAGAAGGATTACTGATGTCATTATCAAGATCAGAGATAAGATAACAGGCAGTTACAA
This sequence comes from Coracias cyanogaster, assembly GCA_033124195.1. Lineage (NCBI taxonomy): Eukaryota > Metazoa > Chordata > Aves > Coraciiformes > Coraciidae > Coracias > Coracias cyanogaster. Next base: position 36,184 of record JAVSBS010008979.1, on the reverse strand, counting down.
AATTCCTTAGGAAAATGGTAGGGTTTAAGGAGCTTGTGACTTGAGCACCTCACAGATCATAGGATATAACAGGGAAGAGCATCTCATCACCATGCTGTGGCTGTAGCTAGCCTTGTCCTGGTTTTGGCCAGAGTGAAAGCTCTCTGTTTACATAGAATCATAGGGGTTGGAAGGGACCTCTAGAGATCATCGAGTCCAACCCCCCTGCCAAAGCAGGATCATCTAGGGCAGGCCATGGAGGAATGCATCCATGTGGGTTTTGAATGTCTCCAGAGAAGGAGACTCCACAATCTTTCTGGGCAGCCTGTTCCAGTGCTTGGTCACCCTCGCAGTAAAGTTTCTCTTCATGTTGAGGTGGAACTTCCTATGTACTAGCTTATACCCATTATTCCTTGTCCTATTACTGGGTGTCGCAGTCCGGAGCGCAGGCGTCCATACCACCTCCCAAAGGGAAAGGGGATTGAGGGCAAAGCGAGATACTTCCCACCAAGCTCGTAGGCAATTATGGAGACCAACAAATATTGAACAAGTTTGTTACCAAATATATTCGAATAAAACTGTATTTACTCTGTGGAAATATTATGGTACCAAAGGACGCCACGCCCACCCACTCACTCCCCCTTAGTCAACTTGGTATGGTGCGTGTGTGTATATGTCAGTTTCTACCCTTTTCCGGCGTGTGGCAATGGTCCTCATGGGGGCCGGGTCGACGACACTTGGCCGGCAGACTTGGGCAGTTTCAATGATGGCGACTTGACAGCTTTTCAGCACGATCGGAGTCTCTCTCTAATGGTGATGATGATGGCAACTTGGCAGTTTTTTGGCGCAATCGGAGACTCTCTCCAACGGCGATGATGATGATGGCTTTTTGCCACGGATTCTTCAGCAGCGGCACGTGGCTTACCACTCAGTGGTGGCGCACAGCTTCTTCAGTGCAGCACTCCTGACTTGGAGCAGTGGGTTTCTTCGGTGCAACGCCGCCAGCTTGGAGCAGCGCTAGCAGCAGATTCTTGCTGTAGTTTCTTTTGGTTTAGGCGCAGGGCTCTCAGCTTGGAGCGGCGGCGGCTTGGAGTGGTGCAGCTTCTTGGCGGAGGCTCTCTCCGCACAACTGCGGCATGGGCCGGAGCCTCCCCCTCCCTACCACGCTCGGTTCTGGCTTCCCCGGCGGCGGAAGGCACTCAGATTCTTAGAGCAGCGAGTTTCTTTAAGTGGCGGGAGGCAGCATCTTCCCTCCTCCCCCAGCTTGGAACCTTTCAGCCTTTGGACTTGGCTCAGTTCCAGCAGTGGCCAGTGGTGGCAAGGGGTGGGTGTCTGGCTCCTGCGCCAGCAGCTCTGTTCAGCTTCCCCCAGCTCCTTCCTCCCCCCGGCTGCAAGGCCCGGTGCGGGGGGGAAGGGGGCTTAGCGGCAGCAATGTGTCTGGCTGCACAACACGGCAAAAAGAAAAAGTTTTTGTTTTCTTTTAAGTTTTTATACCTTGCCACATCTGTACAACTTCTGGCTTCTGACTTCCGGCAGAACTATGGCATCATGAGGGCTGTAGTTCTTTGTTCACTGTTTTAATAAGGCAGAAGTCCTTAATATGTGGGGATCGGACTCCCACACTGGACACCATGGAAAAGAGACTGGCCCCTTCTACTTGACACTCACCCCTCAGATATTTACAGAAGTTAATAAGATCCCTTGTCAGCCTTCTTTTCTCAAGACTAAACAGCTCCAGTTTTCTCAGCCTTTCCTCATAGGAGAGATGTTCAAGTCCCTTAGTCATCCTTGTTGCCCTCCTTTGGACTCTCTCCAGCAGATCCCTGTCTCTCTTGAATTGTGGAGCCCAAAACTGGATACAGTATTCCAGGTGTGGTTTTACGAGGGCAGAGTAGAGGGGGAGAAAAACCTCCCTAGACCTGCTGGATACAGTTTTCTTAATGCACCCCAGGATACCACTGGCCCTCTTGGCCATGAGGGCACATTGCTGCCCCATGGATAGCTTACTATCCACCAGGACTCCAAGGTCTTTCCAGCAGGAAGACCCCTAATCTGTACTGGTGCCTGGTGTTATTCCTTCTCAGATGCAGGACTCTACACTTGTCCTTATTGAACTTCATGAGATTCACCTTTGCTGAGCTCTCTAGCCTGTCTAGGTCTCGCTGGAAGAGTTTCAACACCCAATATTCAAATGCAATAAATATTTTCCAGATTCCTATCTCTTGCCTTAATTTTCAAAGCATTTGAATGTCTCTATACAGACTTCTAAAAGTCTCTATATGTGTCGCTATATAGAGGCTATGTAAATGCCAAAATACCCATTTTGAGATCAGTAAAAAAAAAACAGATGAGACAAAAAAATTTGTCAGGTATTAATTACTTTGAAAGGGAAGGACTCATTTTTGAGTTGTGAATAAGCTGGTAATCTCCTTTGTCACAGAAAAGAGAAGAGAGATTGGAATATTTCAGGGATCTGATACCACTTAATCTGATTTAAAAGATAAATCAGAGCTAAAAAGTAGCAGTTATCAAGCAAGGATTTGTCATCTGACTCAACAAGAGAAAAAAAAAAATTGGTTTTATAGAATTCTAGAGTCTTTAAAGCTGTGTGTTGACTTGTTTTCAGCCACCTTGTTACTTTGTTTCTGCAAGTATAGAAAATTGAGTCAAGGTGGTTGAAGCTATAGAGGTGTGTAAAAATGGATATATAGAATATCATCAGTTATCCACAATGTTTCTGTCTTGGGAATATTTATTAAATAAATACACAATGAAGCCTTTTTCAGTCTTTCAGACCTACACCATTTTGTGAGAAGCATGACACATCAGATAACATTTTTGCATTGACCACGATAAAAGTTTTACTCCTCAACGTTGAGCATTACCATCTCTGGCCTTGGAGGGGAAAATTCATAACAGACTCTGAGAAGGAAGACTCACTGTGCCTTAGAGGACATACCTGAGATATGGTGAAGAGGATCTAAGGCAACCAGCCCTGCTCTTTCCTCTGCATCTCTCCTTGGGTAAAACATGCTGCCAATATAATTCCCCTGGGTCACACAATTGGCTGGAGCAAAGTGGCACCTGTCTGTCCCTTCTCTAGCTCCCATATTAGCGTTAACCTGGTCTCACAGAGACAGAATCCTGTTATTTTATAGAAACATATGAAAAACACTCCTGCTGTTCTGTGTATTTAAACTTGATTCTTCTAGGTGTCTTTGTTTGGGGTTGGGATTGTTTTTTTAGTTACTGAATTTTTGTATTTGCCTGAGAGAGTAAACATTCAAATAGGACACCTCACCTTCTCTTTATGAGATATTTCATCCAGTGACAGATGTGAATATTTGACAACGGATCACGAACCACCTCTTTGCTCAGGTAGACCTCTGACTTTATTCTCCTGTCTCTCAAGATTTGTTTGGACCAAAGCCAAGACACACAAGGTAATTGCAAATTTCCCAACAAGGACTGTGTGAAACAGTAGTAGCCCTGAGAAGCCTGGAGCTCAGCTCCTTTAATTTGTGAGCACAAGTACTCAGGCAAAATGCAACAGGGACATTATTCCCTGTTATTCTCCAGAAGTATGTAAACTCATGATAACCAAAAACCAAACAGGTGTTAATTCATTCCACTTACCCCTTAGCTCTTGCTTCAGTATGTCAGAAACTCCAGTAAAGCAGCAACAGGTTGTATTTAACAAATACACTGTTTACTCTAAAAGGGGTATAACTCTAAGGCAGGGAAGCTGCAACTTGCTGTGTACTTTAATTAGTTGTCTCTTCAGTCCAAACATGCTCTTGACCTTGCAGCCACATTCACACAAAACAACAGGTACTGTGTACTGAAATTTTAAGTGATACCTCCTTGCCTTTCCCACCTTTGAGAAAACTCAGGATTCAAAAAACATCTTTCTTGCCTTGTCATCCTAAAATAATGAAGAGGTACATTTCTGAAAGAAGAAGAAAAAAAAGCAAACCAAAACAAAACTGAAGATTAAAAAACCCTGTATTTTAAAACAACCCTGTAGGATCATAATACCTAAAGAAATATTCTGAGGACTCACTCTTCAGATGTATATATATTTATTATAATCTATTCTAAAGCCATTTCCTAGAGCCAAAACTAAAATCACAACTTGGACTAGTTTAATTATTAATTTATTTTTCAAGAAGGACTGCTGGATATATGTGACTTAGAGTTGTTGCTGCTTTTCGTATTTTCCAGGATGGAGGCACAACCAAGACTCATTACGCTGTTTACAGAACAAACATAAGTGGTGAGGTTCTTGAGTCGTTATCTCATCTAGCTGTCTATCTATCAAACTGACAAAAAGAGCTAGTCTTGATTCAGTGGGTAAAACACCTGAATAATCTAGAAGTATGTGTATACGTGATACACAAGTATAATATCTACATACATACGCATGCTTATTTTGCTCTATGTATTTAATGCAAAACTTGTGTTTGGTCATGAATATTGGTAGGACTGGCAAAATGATGTCTTAGACATAAAATGGTGCCTTCTCTGCCCAACCTGCCCACTTCAGCTTGCCTGGCATAGCTTTCCAGAAACTATGTGTACAGACAGCGGACTTAATTTGATATTAAGTAACATGAAGTTTGCAGAATCTGCAAAATTCAGAACCTTATGTCTGTCTTATATCTTACCTAACTGTAAAGCAAAAGGAAACAGCAAGGTGGAAAGACATTTTTAGAAGGGCAAACAAATATCATACAACTCCCACCACAAGACTGCACTGTTAAACTGAAAAATCACAACAAATATCCAGCAGAAGGCATGGACATCAGTTTACCACAACAACTCTGCTGGCTAAAGGAAAAAAAACTGCGAAGCCAGAAATTCTGAAAAGGTGAAAGGTGAATATATCCTGACTGAGCCAAATGAAACTGTGGCAAGATAAGAAACTAGCCAGAAAATTGTTGGTCCCCATTGACAGAAGAAGAGGGAAAGGACATGTAAACAAATCACAGCACTGAATGGTGGAAGAGAAAGGACAAGTCCCTTCCTTAATGTATTATTTCAGAAAAACAAAGGGAAGTTTTTTGCGAGTTCTCACTTAAGCAAAAGCCTCCCTTCAACATGCAGATGGAGGAGAGACACTAGCAGGAGCTGGGGAAAAAAAATGACCTGTAGACAATTCTCCGGATTTGAAGTAGATGATTTCAGAAAGTCCTACACCGTGTCAGCAGTTCTGAATAAGATGCATTATAGCTTTTGTAGGACCAGCTGCATTAATTTATATCTAGAAGTGGCATTCTTTGCAGCAATCATTATATTTTGCCCTTAATAAAAGCTATAGAGTCTTCCCAGAAAGTCAGTAACTCTGCTAAAAGCTCCAGGGCTTACCTCCACAATGTTGTTAGGGAAATTCTGACGGGTTTTTTTTTTTCCTATTTTAATACACACTACTTTGTCCTTAGAGTAGCTAATCAATTGTATAATCACTGCTGTGAGGAATAGGATCTAGTGGAAGATGAAGTGAATGCCTAATGATCGCTCACTCTCTGTTAATAAGATCCATTTATTTTTTTTCTTATCTGACATGCCCAAAAAAGAGAAAAGGTCCAGAATCATTGGTCATATATAAAATCTAATTGTTACCCTGGAAACATCTGTTTCAGATGTTCCCCCCTAGATTTATTCAGAAAATATTTGCTAAATGGGTATCAGCTTCTGAGTCATAGAAAAATGTCCTGTCTGCAATACAAGAATTCGGAAAATCTCGTAGATGTAGTGTTATACATACACAAAATTTCTGTAAGGGAAATTTAGTGTCATTGTTCAATTTATAGTTGACTGGGACTTCCACAGCAGATTTTTATTGATGCTTGTTAGCAGTTACAAGAATTTAGAATATGATGTGATGAAGAGGACTGATACAAAGTGATCATTGGTCTACCATGATGAAAAAATAGATTTATTAGTACTTGTATTTAAGAATATTTGCTCACATCTGGGTATGCCTTCAAGAGAAAGTATAATCTTCTAGGAGTGCCAGCAATTGCTTATAATTTTTAAGGAAAACAGCTAGACATCATTCATATTATGGTGGTTTTTTTGGTTTTGTTTTGTTTTTTACAGTCCACTTCAGATTAAAAAAAAAAAAAAAGTAACTGCACATTTTCTGGAGCGTTTCTCAGGTCACAGAAATGAAAAACAAGTATTTGCTTGTAGATCCAAGAACTGCTCCTGGAAGAGCTCTACAATCTCTAGGGACTTGGATTAAGACAGTTGCTGCTCACATCCTGAAGGAAAAAGCTTTTTCTCCACTTGTTCCACCTTTGCTGCAACCTGGCAGCATCACTATGCTTCTTATGTCTCTGCAATACTTTGAAATTTCCCTTCAAAGATTTCACGCAGTCAGTTAGGGTGGATGAGAATTTCTGTCACTGCACAGCTTCTGATTCACTTCACTGAGATATGAAAAAAGCTGAAATAGCTTGTGCGGTTCCAGCCAGTACCTCACAGATAGTGCTAGTCTCATTCCTCTTTTGCAGAACTACATCTATGTCCTGTGGCAAGACAAAACCAACCAACCCAAACATGCTTTAGGTCTGCAACCCTAATCACCACTGAATGCCTGTGAATACACATTATCTCTAAATTCAGCCTCATGGTCTTCCAAGGAGGACTAGATTTTAGCTATAGAGAATTTTGTACATTTAACATCAATGTTTATGACATGCTCCATTTTAAGGAGGTATGCAATAAAACTTTGCTAATGAATAGTGTCTTCGTCTCCAGACTGTACAACTTTTTTTGATCATAAGTGGTGCAGCACCTCTTTCTCTCCACATCATAAAGGCAGTACCATCTGTTGTGACCCAAGTGAGAAATGAGCTTTCCATGTGTTGTTTTCATCATTAGTGTGGCACTCAGAATAGGTTTTTTTAATCAACACTGTCTTTGAGACTGTGAAAAGCAACAAGAGCCTCTGAGACTTTGTCTGTCACTCCACAGATGAAAACAGCATTCCCACCATCAGTATACTCTTCTGCCCTGTGAAAAGTTTGGTGTGCTTTATTTTCTCCTGTTGAACATGCTTTTCAACATTACTGTTGATGCGGTCTATCCAGCAAGACATTTTTGTAATCTTAACTTCCCAAAATATAAGGCAGCAAGGATGATCTTGAGTTTCTACATAAGAGGCTTTTTATTTTCTAAACTCTTCAACTACCTGGGCAATCCTCCATTCCTGTCCTGTAAGGCTAGCCAGAGGAGGAGGGATGTTGAGTTTCTGTACATTGCATAGATCCCTACAACTAAAGAGGCATTTTCACAATATGAGAATGAAGGTATGTGCAATAGACCTAGAGCAGAGCATGAGGGATGTCTGAGGGTACAAAGCCTCCTGACACAGACCTGGGGGACTACAGAGAGGGGAGGGAGCCAAACCTAGTGTAGTCCTATCCATTATGACTTTAGGAACAGTCCTTGGTGCAACCAATGGACTTGCCTAGGCATTGTCCGGAGGATTTAGGAAGCCATAAGAAAGTCATGAACCATACTAGCAGCTAAACAGCGTAGATGATCATAGCAGAATGGTCAAAACCATTTCTTTGGATCTGGCTTTTTTAACAGCATGTACCTTGCTTTACTTTCAAACATGTACTTGAAAAAAAAAAAAA
>JAVSBS010008979.1:0-19561 GCA_033124195.1 Coracias cyanogaster | reverse complement strand
GATGGCCCTGGGGCGTGGGTGACTCCAGGCCTGCCCAGCTACCGGACGAGGCTTGCCGAAAGTGGAACGGCAACAAAAGGTCTCTTCTGGAGATACACATTTGTTAAATGCAACCTGTTTGGTGTTAACCAGGTGAAAGAAAATTATTCAAGATCCCATCATGTCTGTAAATCCTGCAGATCTATACATCAGGAGAAGACCTGTGCAATGTCTCGAAGGCACAGAGGAGAGCTCTTTATGCCTCACAAAAGTAGCTATTTTCTCCCCTGAACCTATTAACCTACATGGAAGGATGTATACAGCTATACTAATGCTTCTTGGGGATGTCCAAGAATGGCAATGCTGGCAATGCAAACAATTCACACGGAGTACCAACATCACATTTCATGCCAGAATGAAGTCCCCTTTTCCATTTGTAAGCCTCCAACTCTCATTGCCTATCGTAATAGAACATCTTTTGTAAGTTAAAATATAATGAACTTTCAGTCTGGAGTTTTAGTAAATCTTAAATTTCAACAGATGTAGATAGCTCATCAACCATAAAATGTCTTCTTTGCCGGTTACATGAATTTTATGGGAAGCTTGCGTGCCCAGACCGCGACACAGCTCTCCCTTATAACTTTCATTTCTACATCTATGCACTTCTTCTGTGTGCCTTTTTTCTATTTCACAGTGGAGACTTGCTCTAGGTTGGCTACAACCATTCTGCTCCCTTGAGACCTCTGGATGCTGCAGATCAAAACATTGGTGCTGTTCATATGCACTTTCAATTCAGCCAGAGCTCCAGTGGAAACTCTTGATGTTGACTGTGTGTTGATAATTAGTTTTCAAATGCTGGTCTTCACATCCTGCTACCACAGAATAAGGGTTATTAAATTAATTTCCAGTATGGGTCCTGTCTTAATGGACAGCATTCTCTAAAACACTCCAGTCACTTGAATAAGTATCTTTGCAGTATCTTTGGCAATGCACAAAGCTTACTTAGAAAATAAATGCTGATGGCTGGACTAAATATGATGTAGCTTATACAAATGAGAATCACCTTCCTTCAGACCACCATTGGCAAGAAATTCAACTACACATTCGAGGTCTAAGGTCCTGAAAAGAGTGATCATAGAGCTGTACAGCTAAAGTAATAGTGTGTTTTGGAAACAACTTGGAAGGTAGAGTTAAGTCACAAATAGAGCTATGTGCTGCCCAGCAAAAGGGGCGAAAGATCCCGAGTGTGTCATTTTGAAAGGAAGGCATTAGAGTGCACTAGAGATATAAGACATTGTGAATATACAGAATAGCCTCTTTTTAAAGCCTTGATGGTATAAAATGCTGGTGTTATGGCTCATTAAACTAAAAAAGACAACTTTCTGTTTTCTCTTGAATGCAGAAAACAAGAAAGTAGCTGCCCCAGGGAAAACCAGTGCATTCCTAGTTCTACTTGCTGCAAGCAAAGCTTAGTTGGTTAACTGGGCTTCCAAGGATGTGGAACACACCAGTGGGAAATTACACTATGACAATCATGTTGCAGGAACATAGCCAACCCTGCAGCATCTGTCTTTTCCCAAATTTTGCTGAAGCCAATTAAATTCCCTCAGTCCCAATGCAACTATACACTGACTCAGTCAACGCAAGCTGAGCTTCCTGCACTGGGGCAAGGAAGCTTTCATTTCCATCTCTCTTGCACAACTTGGGCACCGTAGCCTCAGTTTTAGTCTCGTGGGCTTCCTTCACCAAAATGCCATTGTCTTCAGAGTAAGGCCAAAGCTGTTCTCAAAATGTCTGCAGTCTTCTTTTGCATTTTACAATGTGATCCAGAGAACCCGATGTACACAGCCAAAAATACCTGGTTTTTCCTGTGTTGCAATTATGGTTATCATACAGATGTCAGGGTCTCCCAGTAAATGCTAGTGTTTTCCAGTGCTCAGAGCATGCAAAGCCCTATTTTTCAAAACAGTCCCTGTTGTATGAACCCTCCTATTCATGGGAGAAATGATGAACTGACTGTCCAATCCCAGCCCAAACAACACTTCACTTCAGGTGCCATTCTAAGATATCTTTGTAGATTTCTGTTGGTTAAGGTCACTTGCCCTTTGGCTTGCCATCTTTTCAAAGGCATGTAAAAATCATTTGCAAAGGTGCTGCCTGTCTTTTAGTTTCCTAGAAGAGTTATTGAGACCAGAGGGCAAAATAATATGGCATCATGGTTCTGTTGTCTTTCTGCTCCTGTATATCAACCAATTAAGATCACACAGTAAAGAAGGCTTTATAGTACGGTAATTTTCATGAAAGTCATAGTCATACATTAATGATGCTGTTGACAGATATGTAAGTGAACTATAGTCTGGCAAGGGAAGAGGCTATTAAAGGCAAAACATCCTCCAAGTCACCTCTAAATATCAGCAGGTTTTATACCCGACAGGTTTTCTTTCCCTGATGGTGTTTCAGTGGGAATTATAGGAGTCCAGTATACCTTATAGTACTTTTAATCTCACATTTGAAGTGCTGTGCCTAGTCAGCATGGGGTTAGGGGATGGAAGAAGGACAGAAAAGGAACATGAGAAACAACATTGTTTTGAAATTAGGAAGTAGAACAGCTCTTTTCCTCCACATAACCCAGTCTGAAATCTTTATATACACCAAGCTGAGTAACTACTATTAAGACATTCATCCGATATAAATTTATCATCATTGGCAAATGAAAACTGTAGTAGCAGGATTTGTTGTTACAGGGGGAAAAATGTAATAATTTTTTTAATTCTATACAAACACATTTTATTTTAACGTTTCATCTGCAGTTCATGTTATTATCATTTATCTATATATTTTCATGCTTTCTCTATATGACAAGACTCATAGACATACAGCTCTACCTTGCTAACTTCCTATTTGAACTCATTGTCTTTATAATCTACCATCTCTTGCCAGAATTCAGAAATACCCTGTAAAAATAATGTTTTAGTTTGCTTCTGTTTCAGAGCCAAGCCTGGAGGGAAAATAATCTCTAATTAAATAATGATCAGTCGTGTTTATTGAACTCTGAGAGGTGCTGGAAGACCTCTGAAAAATTATAAGCTCATACAAAAAATGTTAAGTGAAAATATTCTTTCTATTTATTAAATTTTCCCAAACAAATATATTTCACAGAAAGCACAAGGGATGACTCAGTGTCCTAAAAGCATGCACCCTAAACATGAGCATGAAGAATAGTCGATGATGCATATGAAAGCATGAAAGGGAAGGCTTAAAGAGGCCCACGTGGTTGCTCATGGTGCAAGCACTGTTTATATATCTGTGTATACATATAGATACTATATCAATAGTATATATATATTATATATAAATACACATACATATTTGTGTGTAATTAACATGCCCATGACCTACTTAAGATATTCTGAGGCACAATTTCATTTTGTAAGAGATTATCAGCATATATTTACAAATTGTATTAATCCACTCTTACATTTTCAAAACTGTTTATATCATCCAAATAATCACAAGCATTTTAAAAATGCATTTTAATGTATTTTTGCTAGCTGAAATGCAGTTGTATTTGCATGGTTTAGAAGAGAAAACACCAGAGCAACAATCTGTCTGTTTGTTCCTCTGAATGGGAAAAGACTGACTTGCTCAAAGAAGACTATCTCTTTGAAGATGATTCACTTAAGCTAAGGTTTAAAGACATTAGAGCAAAATAAGTGGCTCTCTTTTGTGTCAGCTCATTATTTGTCCCTTTAATCTCAGCCTGAGATGCCTCTCTTTCTGTGTAACTGTGAATGAAGATCCTCAGCTTCTGCTGATGCTCACCAGACATCCCCTCGTCCACCAGCAATGTGGTTTGGATTGTCTCTGTGCACTGTATTTCCTATGAAAAAGAGCAGCTTTTTTCCACAGGCAACTAATTATTCATGTAATAACATAAAACCACTGTTCCAGAGCTGGAGGCTTTGTCCTTCACTTTTTAACCTTATGCTGTCCTGAAGATTACAGAAATGCTATTGTTTCTGTTTCTTATTCAAACAGAAATTGTTGCTCTCATATTACTGTGCCTTTTCCTTATGATTCATTTTTGATAAAAATGACATAAGCTTTCTGAGCAACAGAATAGAGAAACAGGGGATTGTGGTGCCAGCAGGCAAGTAAACAGATCTTTCCCTCTTACGCTGTGATACACAGCACTAGTTTTGAGCCTTCAAGAAGCAAGAGCAGCTGTGGGAAACGCAGTGACACTTTTGCTATCATGGTAAAAGAGAGCTTGAGGCTGAGTTTGCACAGCTGCGTTGCCTTGGACAGAAACAACTGGGAGTGCTGAAAATGCTCCCAAAGAACCAGCAAGTTCAGCCTGCTTCTTGGGTTTTTTTGTTCATGAAAATTTTTGTGAGAATAGGCAACAACAGGACAAAAGCGTATTTTAACACTGTGCAATGACATATCCATGATATCACTAGTTGTCTCAGTGTGACTATAAGTTTTGCCCAACATGAATAATATCATCATTAAGGAGCTTTCTGGCTGTTTTGAATTGCTTCTGGTATCTTGTAAAACTGCTGAAAAGAAAATACTTTCAGGACAAAAGTTCACTGATAATATACAGCATATCCCACATGAACTTCTACCTACTCTGCTGTGTTCTCATTTACAATGATATTAGGAAGAACGTTTTCCTCTGCTGCACTCCAGATGCTGTTTCCATAATTTCCATCAAAGTTGCAATCTCACTGTTTTCTGCTATATCATTGGTGGTATTTCTTTTAATCCCTGTAGTTCATTGCCAATATTATAAACAGTGTATTTCATACTTCTAGAAATAGTCATCGTCGTGATGTGAAAGTTCAGAGCACAAACCACATATAGCAGGTTTTGACTGTAATTCCACCTACACGTGATTGTATATTTTCTCAGTGAGGAATACCAAGCATGCAGTACTTAAGGAACAGTGCAGATCTAAAGGAGGCCTTAGGCTCCTTCCTGCCAAAGGCAGGTTCTTCCCTCTCTTTTGTTCCCTTTTATAATGAGTCAGTGCAGCAGTAAGAAAGCAAAGGAAAGCACAAGTCTCTTACAGACTCACTTTATACCGCTTCTTGGAGGTGCTTCAAGAGGTGCACAAGCTAAAGGCACTCAGTAGCTTTGCCAAGTAGGCCTGGATTTGGCAAACAAGACTAAAGAAGTGAGAAGGAAACAGCAGCCTTAGCTTTGGAGTCTCTTAGGTATTTTTTTTTTATTTTTCACTTTCCTCAACCTGCTTACACAGTATATTGCAAAAGATCATTCTAATTCCAAAATGGCATCTGATCTTTTGGAATTATTGGCAGAATGCATATGCTCTTCTTTTTCCCATGAGCAACCAATCTCTTGTATTGCCCTACTACTATAATTATATCTATTTGTTTATTATTATTATTCCTCAGTTCAAGAGGGGAAGAAATAGGCTTCACCTTGAAAACCTTCTTCTTCCACAATTTTTCAATGATTTAATAATAGACAAATTATTTATCTTCATTCCTTGATTGGATCTGATCTCTGTGGGTGGAAAACTAGACAATTCCCCATTATATTCTAAAATGTACTTGTTGATGTCCAGGTCTATAATAAATGGGTGTCAAATCTGCCAAGGCACCTTCCAAACTGAGACCAGCATCAGGATTATTTTTTTTGACAGTCAATATTTTGTTCACCTTCCACAGAGATCATGAGTTGCTGAGGTAACGTTCCAATGTGTGTCACATTGCAGAGGTTACATACTTCTCCTGTGTCAAATTTCAGATTGATATGCTGGGTAACATAATAGGCCATGGCCTGTTGTCAGTGCAGATACTATGGACGTGTGTGACATTAGGCGTGAAAGATCTAAGCAGAAAGTGTATTCTTCCAAGAAAAATATATGGATTTAGGGACAAGTGATACTAAGGAATATTTGCACAGCTTTGGCATCTCAGCTATTGCATTGAGTCACCAGGATCCCTCACAAAGAGGATTCTTCCCACCACATCATTAAAATTTAGCCAACTCATCTAACTGATCTCTTGTGATATAAGATATGCACTTAAGTCATGCTCTTAGAGCAGCTTAAATTAGAATGAGTAGATGCCTGGAGTAAGAGAGGTACACAAACAACCAACATTTAGTTTTCAGCAGGATCTTAGAATCCAAAGAAAATCAACATCTCATTGTTTTGCTGCCTGTTCATTCTTGTTCATCATACTTTTCATTTATGACAATCTCTATCTTATTTACATCATTTATATAGATACATCATTAAGCAAGCTTAGAGAGAAACAATTACATCACTGGCTGATCTTTGTTTCTCAGAGGTATCTCTACTTTTCCTAGAATGAAATAACACTTTGTTCCCTCTGTTTCTAATACCAATTACTACAGGATTGCTCTAAAAGTCCTTCAACATCCGTTTCACTGTGCCACAATTTCTGTTGCATTCAATCAGAAAGACATATCCTCTTTGCATTATTACTACGGGCAGTCTCTCATTTTCCAGTAACAGTTTTTCAGGATTCCATGACCTTTTCCAATGAAGTAAAAATAGAATCACAAATTACTAGCCTCAGATCAAATAACTTTGAGCACATCTAGGCAATATTTCTGCCCAGTCTCTGTCTTATCTACAGCTATTACTGTGTACAAGTCTCAAATCCTTTCTTTTTTTAAGAAAACCAGTGCTGCCGAAAACATTGCAAAGATGCATTTATTAGTTCAATTGCTGTAGAAGATCTCCAAAGAAGAGTTGGCAGCAGAAGGTACAAGTGCTAAAAATTCTAGACTTTCTAGAAGCTCCATAAAATGCCACACGGCACAACTGAAAGAAAAAACATTATTATGTATCTTTTTTTTTTTTTTGCCATGGCATGTCTCACAGTCTCACTGTCTGCTTTGGTTTGCCTCATAGACTACTTCTGGGTTAAGGTTATTCTGCTCAGTCCTTTTTCTCTCCAGAAATAAAATATGTGCATAAATTATACTATATTAAAAAGAAAGGACATGGCTTTTAGTGTAGCTATTATGGATTTCTTTGTACTAGGTAGTGACTTTTTCCAAAATCATAGGAGAGGAAAAAAAATTAAAAACAGGAAGATAATAATTTAACAGCAAGGACATTCACAGTTAATGCTAGAGTGCAACTCAACTCATTGTTTCTTTTTTGGGCAACATGAGACCACAGTGTCATCAGAGATGTTTCTGACATCTTTAGTGAAGTTACGCATCAGCAGTACTTAAATACCATTTTTGGGATTGCTCTTAGTTTCAATGTACATTTAGTGTGATCTTTGACTTTGGACTGAGACAGTAATTTCCATTTATTATACAGATCTGATAGATTTAATCAGGTTCATTTTTGCTGTTATAAAAAAAAAAATACATTCTAAAGGAAAAAAAATCTCTCCTCACTCAGACTACAAGACTGCAATTCCAGTAATGTTTTCTGTCAGAATACATTTTCCCTATTAAAATCATTAGGAATTTAACTGTTAAATGATATAACTTTTATACAGGACATGTAATCTTAGCTGGATTATGGGCACAGTAGAAATTAAAGATAAATTAAGGATGTCTAGAAGGAACTGGTTGAGAAGCCAAGGGATAATATTTAACTTTCATCGTGTGCTTCGGAGGGACATTGTTTAGAGTAGCAAGATGAGCAGTTCCCTTCCAGAACATTAAAATTAGCAAACAAGAAATCAGATGCGTTCTCAAAATTTCATGTAGTTCCCTATCCAAAGAGTAATGAGCCTATGTGAAGTTATTCTGCCTCAGCTTAGAGCAGAAAGGTAGCTGTTTCTTTTTATTTTCTTTCAATAAGGGAAAACTCAGGTCTCTGTAAACAACTCAAGGTTTTTTGGTATAAAAGAAAGAACATCAATGAATTTCCATAAGAGAAAGAAAATCTGAGAAGTTAGCAAACACAGTGAGATATATCATGGAGCCTTCCTGGGTTGTGAAAAGACAGATGTGAGTTCTATGTAAGACACTCTTAGATTGTGCTTCTGAGGATACCCTCTCATCGATGAGGATAATTCTCATCATCCCAAACTTCTGATGAGATATATATGGGCAAAAGAGAAGAAAAGTGGTCAAGAGTGCATCCTTTGTGTAGTGACTGAAAGGCTGCATGTAGCATCCAGCTACATATATGTTTGAAAGGGTACAATTTTAGGACAATAATTTATTGGTTCTGTCAAACTTGCTTTAGAAGTAGCAAAAAACCAAAATTGAATGACTGGTGATAACATATGCATTTGTGGAGGGATTTTCGGTTTTGACTATCTTAAAGATGTCTGAAAGATAATTAACATATACCTTCTGCTTGCTATGGGCAAGCAGTTTCCTGCTAAAATTTTACTTAACATGATACATGTCACTAATTTAAGTGCTGACTTGGTATAATCTTTCTCATGTGTAAGAATTGGCATTAAGACATATCCTGTAAACCCCATAAACCAGGTAAACCATGTGAACCCAGTAGGTTAACACATACCCAGTTGTCAATACTGGGTACTGCCCTCAGAATTAGAGAGGCCCTGCCTCCAGTCAGGTGGAGGAGAGGGATAACAGAGTTTATTGAACTGTGTGGATTTGATGGCCTGGCACATTTGAACCACAAAGGTATAGACCCCTGACCCCAAACCTTGACAAGGCATTTACTAGGTGGAGTGTTATTGGAGAGCACTAGAGGTAAGTGGCTGAACATGTGCCCTGGTAAGAAGGATTGTCCTATAACCTACAACAATATTTTAATGTCAGAGAATCAAATACCACTAAATATAAGAAAATGTTACCAAACTTTTTATTGACATATAACTATTGACTTCTATCTCTAATAAACTTGACATGGTGAATCTGCTGCCCAGTGTTAGGTAGCAAATTTACAACAGAAAGCTTATTTTTTAAATTTACTTTACAACATATTTTATTTTAATACACAAGATTTTAAGAATTAAAATGGACATGTTATAGCTATGTTTAACAATTTAATTATTTCAAGATGTCTAATAACATCAAATGAGGAAAGAAAGACAGAAAGTCAGAAATTGCTAGGCTTTCAGACATAAAGCTTTTGGAAAAACTTTATACTGAAAAATAAAAGGATAAATACTTCAAATGAATTTTTTTAGCGGCAGAAAATTTAGTGTTTTTTAATTTCTGCCTGATAACATCTCCATGAATCTGAGCATCAGCAAAAATCGTCTTTGTCTGGAGATTCAGATTAATTTTCTCTCCCTCAGTGCCTCTGAGGCAAGCAGAGATGTTAAAACAGGGATGTTAAAACTGAGTTACCATTCAGAATTGCTATGCGGATCTTCACTGTTTATGAAATACTTTCAGATTCACAGTCAAGAAGTCCTTTATCAGGTTATAATTGTTACTGTTATTATCAATATGGAATGCCATGTTGGGGAAAAGTGCTTTGGGGAGTTAGTAAAACACTTGAAAATAAAGCTCACTATGAAGTTAAGAAAAAAAAAAATTCGCTGCTTTGGCTTTATGATGTTTCTCTGCAGGTGTACACTGGATGAAGACAGTTGGTTACATGAGTTTAATAGGTGTCTGCAAGTAGGAGTGGAGGACAAAGGTTGAGGATTTAGGAGAGTGGAGTGGAATAAAGTACCTCTATTAAGCAGAGCAGATAAACTGTTTGAGGGAGAAAAGATGAAAGGAGTCAATCTGGAATAAAATTCTAAAACCAGGTTAAGGTATATGAAGGTATTGTGGGGTGTAAGTCATAGTACAGCAAAGACAGATGGTAGGAAATCTCCAAGACAGGACAATAGAATTTGTGGCTAGGCCCTTAAGCTATAAATCCTACAATAAGCAGATATACCAAGTTGGATGAAGGTAAACGTAAAGTGTGGCATGATGTATTTGGCATTATTGAGCATTAGATGCTCTGAAAGAAGTATTGGCTGCAATAGGAAAGACATAGTACCATCACAGACGTACTAAAGGAGTGGAGAATAAATGTGGAAAAATATTATAAGGTTTTTTGAACCATATTGCTCATGAAGTATGTCCTGGAAGATCAGATACGGTGGCTATAAAAAGAGGAGAGGATCTTAATGTTAACTTTTCTTTTATACAAGACATGAACATTTAGTTGAGAGCATGAGAAAAGATTGACCAATTTAGGATCATTATGTACCAGACTTTTAAAAGAATGTGGGACATGGAAAAAGATAGCGCAGCACCAGACACCTCAGTGCACTCTGTGGTATTGCAAGAACACGACATTGAATAGCAAGGACCCCTATTGTGGAAATCTGCATCCCGTAGAACGCTCATTAATGAGTCTCTCTAAAACACTGAGGAGGAGAATTACAGACTAAACTTTCTCATATGTTTGTCTGTTAAACTCGCTTTAGTTATTCTTGCTTCTCCTGAGATCCTAACCAGTGGTAGGAATAACAATGATAATAATATTCTACTTATGTTTAAAAGTACAATTCTGTGTTTGATAGCTTTCTAGTAAATTTTAGTCTGTGATGATAATGAAAACAAAAACTTAACAGTATCAGCTATTACCATCAAGCAGTAATGAGAGCCAGCATGCTTTTCCTATAAAACTAAAAGCAATTATTGCAATATCTCGAAAATATGAGCAAGGTTGATGACTGTTTATTATTTTTGTGCTCATATTTAACAAACAAACAGCAGGTTTTTATGGAGTCCTTTAATTTTGCAGACTGAGGTGTTGATCTTATGTGCTGTCTGTCTGATTAGATCCCTGAGAAAGTATAAAGCAGTCAGTGACACTACAGTCCTACTGATGCATAAGTTTTAACATAAATATATCATACCACAGGTTTGAAGGCTTTTTATTGGAGTAAAACACCTCCATCCTACTGTGTGTTATTCTCACATGTCATATGATTGGGAAAATTAATGTGCAATGAACTTCAGGGTTAAGACAAAGTCTAGATGTTCTTCAAAGTCTCAGACCTTGGCTCAAATCAGAGGCAGAGCTACAAACAGAAATGATAGGTACTGGGATATAGCTCAGAGAGTACTGGAGTGGTGGCTTTTTAAATAAACCTTTGTTTTCAATAAGATGATCCTTCCATCAGTGGGAAAAATATGAGTCCTCAAAAAGAGACAGGCAGTATATGTCTTATTGTGGCTTTTCTTGAGTGAAAAACTTAATGGATATCACAAATCTTTTAACTCACTTGAAATCAATTCTTCAAAGTACAAATGATAAGCTAGAAGAAGCTGAAATAGCAAATTTTCTTCATAACAATTTCCCTTTAATGCAAATATTTCCTGATTTATCACCCCTAAGCAAATTAATGCAAGAAGAAAGCAAAATAGGATTAAACATAAAGATTTATTTCTAACAATTTTTACTTTTCAGATTATTATTGGATTACAATATGCTTTACTATCATCTCTAAATTACTCAAAGTAAGCTAAGCAATCTAAATTCTTCTTACTAAATTATTGAGGGCATAAAAGTTTTCTGTTGAATGCTTTTGTGGTCAATTAATGTATTTCAGGCTAAGTGAATAAAATTAATTTCAATGCAATAATACAAAGGCAATAGCTAGGAAAAGTACCTGAAGTGTCTTCCATTATGTATTTATTTATGAAAATTGTAAAACTCAAGCCAGTAAAAATATTTTCTTATTTTCATTAATAAAATCTCAAAACATTCAAGAATTTTTTGTTACATTTTTCACGTGACATTGAAGTCAAAAGTAGTACATTTTCTTCCAATACATATTTACTTACAGCAGAATTAACTTCTTTCAAGACCTATCAGGTTCACTTCATTCATAATTATGAGTTCGCAGGTCTGGCAAATTAACTCACAGAGTGACTGAACATCTTTGAAGCTTCAAGACAAACTGTTCTTGTTCATGTTCAAATCCTTCTTTAAAGGAAGCATTTAAGCATTTCTACTATACACTATATAATGTTAATTATGTAACTGTATTTCTGTGTTTCATTTGTTAAGGGAAGATAGGCTAGACCAAATCAACTAAGAATTTAAATGACTAAAATGGTTCTTATTCATTGAGAGGACTGTGTTTGAGATTTAGAATTAGGTACCTTTAGAATTAGGTACAGAGATCAGTAAGCTCTATGTTTAATATCATTTTTAAATATGAATTAAAAGGCCAAGCCTGCTGATGCAGCACTGCCTGCAGAAACCATCATTATTCCAATTTAATACAAAATATTTTACTACAGTAGGCTGCTGACAGGTAAGGCAGTCTATCTGTTTTATGTACGCAAGGAAACAACCAGAGATTGAATAGAAATAACTCCCGGACGCACTATTTCTTGCTGAAAATGGCTGGATTTTTCCCACAGCAAATGAATGCCCACTGGTGTGTTAAAACAGTAAGCTACTCGCTGGCAGAGCAAAACCAAAAATATTTATTAAATAGTGTAATATTAAATAAAATTCATACTCCCTAGGCTCTAACAGCGTGAGAAGTGTGCTATTACAAAGAAAACAAAGCGAGGAGGATGAACACTCTGCTTAAAGAGTTTCTCCTTATTTAGAGTAACAAATTTGCTTACACTCTACTTCTATAAACAGTAAAATCCTCCACACAGTAAAGACCAGTCATATGCTCAAATTTTAACCTAGGATTACATAAAATGAAAGTACATGTAGGTTTGTCACCATGTGATCATTTGTTGAAATTTAATATATGATTAGTTTCTTATATATGACATGGCTTTTTTCTTAGAAAGAAGTGCAAAATGCTTTAAGGATATTCCTCCCTTTCTTAAAATTGATCAGATCAATATTAATAGCAGAAAGAGAAAAAGAAGGTCTTAGGCCAGAAAAAAGGTTTCCTTATAGAGTAAAACCTGCTATTGCAGCCTTGAAGCCAAACTTCAGGCAAGGAGACAGAAAAGAGAGCTCAAAAGAAGCTCCTGATCATCCTGGTCACTGAAAATTCACATATACAACTTGTCACAATATTTGTTCAGCTCAGACAGGTCTGAACTCACATGATTGTGTGTAGATGCTGAACAGACATCTGACTTCTTGAGAGATCTCAAAGCAGGTGTGAATTTGGTTGCTAGTCTTTACTGCATTAGTATTTGATTTTGTTTTAGAAAGTACTCATATGTGTCTTCCTCTGCCTCAAAATGGACAATGTCGTTCTCTTTCCAAAAATTAACCAGAAAAACTTATCCATAGCAGTCTAGTATTTTCTGCCCCACTCTGCCTCATTTCCCCCCTGTTCTATTCCCTGCACTTTTTCTTTCAAGTTTCTCTAGTTAGGCAAAGTTAGTTTAGAAGTTTTCTCATCTCAAAGTTGTTGTGATGTCACCAAAGCATGTGTATTCTACAGGTCATTATATACTGCAAAATCATATTTGCCTATAAAGTTAGAGTGACTGCAGTGGATACAATCCCCAGAGCAATAGTCACAGGATCCTTCTTGTTTACACCTGAAATTATTCATTTATTTTCAGTTAGTAGGAGTCTGCCACAGAAGGGCCTTATCCATGAAGTTGAAAGTACATGAAACCTAAGGTGGCCCTGCTGTGGAAGCCAATTCACATCCTTACCTCAATGTAGTGACAAAGGCCAGAAACAAGAGGAGCAGAGTTTGAAGTATTTAGAAATAGAAAAATTCCTATACAAAGATGCAGCTGGATGAGTCTTTTTTGTCATATTAGAGATCACTAATAACTCTCTGGAAGTAAAGATGCAATACTGGTAAATCAGAACAGAGCTGCATTCCTTGTCTGTTCTCAGACTGGCTTAAAAGCTGTGTTGCTAGCTGCCTGATACATATCTTCATACCAGAAAGCATCACATACCTTAACTGGCTTCTGAGTTTGACTTAGTAATAATGTCATTCTGACACCTTCTGTGCTTCTAGGATGATTGCAGCAAGTTGAGAAGACAGATCCAAAATCCTATCAAGGCTAGTAAACCATGCAGTAAAAACATCTTGCAAAAAAACCCCTTCATTTTGGTTTTGTTTTTTATTCAAGGAAAATACAACTGGAGAGAAAAAAGCTGGAAATTCAGTTGATGACAGAGGAGAAAAGAACTTTTCTAGTACTGTAAATTTGCCACAGATTTCTTGAAAAACATATAGTGTCTGAAGAACGCTCTATTTTTGAGGATTACATGTCCTTTGTTCTGTTTTATTATCTTCTAGTCTCCCACAAAAACTGTCTGAAGAAAAGATTTTACAAAACGTGACCTTTTGCTTTCTTCATTTCTCCATCAAAAAAAGAAAACCAAGGAGGTTTTGCCTCATCTTTCTTTGTAGGACTTAAATGCCTCTGTTAGCAGGGTAGTGCCTTGGCTGGGACAGTCTCTAGGTTTCTTGCATGGCCCCTGGAGACAAATCAGGAAAAAAAGGATTTAGCATATTTATCTCGCTTTGAAGGGAAGTCATTTTCTTATTGCCTGAGAAGTGGGAAAACCATGTTCAAATTCTTATTACAGATCAATGAAGATCTGTGTAAATATTTCCAGTGGAATATTTTCAGTGAGAAATGTTTAGCATACTTTAACAAGTTATAGTAATTTGGCCACAGGGTGCTTCAGTGGAAGCATGGTGATATAGACTCTGTAATAAAGCATAGTCTTTACTATGCTATTACATATACATTAAAAAATATGTCTTTTCAGGGGTAAAGACTGGGATTGCAGTATCACAAATACACTGGCATTTTCTTCAATACTGATTTCCCTCAAGGGCGAATTTGCTTACGCATTTAAAGTGCAGTATTCACCGTTGCGAATATGCTTATCCCCTAAATCCATTGCATGTTAACAACTAAAAAAAGTAAATTTCCATGCATCAGAAACGATGACATTCTAAGCATCTGCATTCTGCTTCATGTTACATTTCATTTCCTATCATACCAGTTTGGACTGCAATATTAGCCAGAAGTGGAGGTTACATGACAGTATTAAATTAAAGAAGAGAAATGTATTTTCTTTCTTTTCTTCTTATCCATGCAGTATTAAGTTAAGCACATCTGCAATTCAGAGTTTTATAGCTGGGGTGCTGCTATGCATTGTGGATGACCTCTGTAGAAAATTTAATCTTTCTCATATCATGCAGAAGATCCAGACACTTCCTCTGAGCCTTACTGTAGAAGCTGTAGGAGCAGTAGAATCTTGTAAGCACCTTCAAGCCTGCACATTCAGTATCTCATAGAATATGCATAAGTCCCTTAAATTCAAATGTACAAAAAGATAAGTTAGCCCATCTTCATCAACTCTTAAGCACCAGCTACAACCTCTAGATGTAGCAAGTAGAATCAAGGTGGAAGAAAGGTTGCTCTCTGTTGATTCAGGTGAGGGAAATAAAACATCAGGAAACACAAATGTTATTGGAAGGGGCTTTTTGCAAGCCATACTTTGTGCAGCTGTAGCTATCCTGCTTTATACCACGGCTATGCTGTGTCTAAAACACTAAAAAGGAAAGCTGAGCACAAAGGAAGGTTGCATAGGGAAGAGGGAAGGGAAATGGGGTCTCACCAGGGTAAGCAATGTCTAGTAAAGCCAACTTCTCTTTCCTAAACCCCAGTCCGCACATATTTACAAAGAATAAGGCAAAGTACAAGAAGTGACATGGTTTAACATTTGCTAAGGCAGTTTGGGCAGATAAAATGGCTACCATGAAAACATTTCTTAGCCAACACCAATTTCAACAAGCTGCTAAACCTTTGTATTGCCTGTGCCAGTACAGACTGACAGCAGGAACAGAAGGAAGGTATGCAATGTCAGCGTAAGCATAAGGTCATGGTACACTAAAGTAGCCTGTTAAAAAGTACTCTCTGGAAGTCCACAAATACTAATGCCCTTCCAAAGTAGAATACAATTCATGTGGAGAGCCTACAGTCCATTCAGACTAATCACTGGCTAATTTTATTGTGCTCGTGTTGGGAAAAGCCACCAAAAATGGCAAAGGTATATACAGTGCTGGAGTTGTCTGGGCATAGACCAGTGGCCCTTCTGGAGAGAACAGATGCCATAAAACCGTCACACCAGGTTAGCCATCAACTGACAACAGTTACTGAGCTGAAAAAGCAGAAATCTCATCCTCAGTTATTTTACATGTAACTTATAAAGCTATCTGGTGTTCCCCATCACTGCAAGATCTACTGTGATACATAGGATAATAAAGCTCTGAGATAGTACAGCAATGGTTACCAACATCTACTATAATAAATGTTTATGTAACTTTGTCTAACAACATTAATTTAGAACCAAATGCAGTACTAAAAGAGAAAGCTGATTCATGGGACTTCTAAGAAATGTTTCTATTCTGTTGCCATTTAGAACTCAGGCCAGAATTCAGCCCTAGTGACTTTTCAGGGAAGTGCTAAGTGGAATGGTCTTGGGCTAGTCCACATCATAAAATCTTGATTCTCATTGATCTTGAAAGCAGCACCTACTCCATAATCTAAAGGTTAAATTTCATTTTGCTGTAATCTTGAGGGCATGACTCAGAAACATGTACTATTGCTGATTATCTCCTATAGAAAAAGGGAAGGCTTCACATCCAAAGTGGTGATAATACAATAAGTTTTGCAGACTAAATATCTCTCTATAAAGAAAGTAGAAAACCATATTTCAGGGTTCATTATATGGTCAGTGACGTAAGTTTAAACAGCTCAAATGATCAAACCAGCAGAAGTATACTATAAATGTACTTTTATTGACTGAATTGGATAAACAGATTAATTTTAAAAAATCATATTACAAACCGGTGCAGTACCGTAAAATCAGTTTGTACATGTGGAGATGCCATTCTTAGCCTGTGCAGCTCCTGCAGCGCTGTAGCCCGTTCTCATTGCAAGCGGTACACTTGAGGGCTTTGAATGAGTCCGTAAAGCAGTTCCGAAACACAGACATCTTGCTCCCGTGGCAAGCTGAGCATGGCAGGAAGCCAAAGCCCCCACAAGAGGGGCACTCATGAGGATGCTGGACTCTCTGCTCAAAGAAGAATGTGAGAAAAACAAAAATGTTACCTCATCAGCCACCATAAGCTCCAGGACAATGAAGGCTCCAGGACAGGTGGGAATACACATTCTGGTTCCCATCTTAAGCAATACGCAGCACCCCTTCCCAAGTTATATTACCATGGAAGAGCAGTACCTCTGCCTTTTCCTGTGGTCAGATCTACATGCAATGGTCGAAGAGGCTCACTGCAGGGTCATCAGTCACATTATACCTTAGTAGCCTGTGCTTACATTTGCCAAAATGGCTAGCTAAAGGATAGTTTGCATATATTACTTTGATCTAGTTTAGGTATAGATCAATTCTAGAAGGTATTGAAATTGATTGAATCTAAACTCTAGGCAGTTTATGTTAACATTATATTTTCTATGCTGTATGTTAAGATGTTATGACTTCTAGCATTTGCATGCTCATGCTAAACATATTGTTCCTATTACAGTTAGAGTTGATCATATCAAAAAGCAATTCATAGCTTCTGAGAAGTAGTGCTCGAGGAAATAAGTGGTGTATTCAAATGTATGGGTGTAGAATGCTGAAGCTTTAAGTGTAAAGAAGAAAGATCATCAATATCCAACACTTATACCTGGATAAAATTGCTGCAAGCAAGGCTTGGGCTCCCTTAATTGTCCTAATTCCTGGGTAAAACAATAATATTACTCTATTTTGTATAGAATTAAAGACAATGGAAAACACATTTCAAAGACATTTTTAAGTTGCACTTGCTGAAAATGTTGCTAGTTTGTTTAATGATTTCCTTAAAGTTCTGTATCAGAGAAATGAAGGGTACACCACAGTGGGTACTTACCACAGCACAGATATGTGGTTTTAACATTGCACTATTGAGTGAAAACTTTACAGAATTTTTTACTAAGGAATGAACAAAAATCCATACAATTCCTGCTAGTATTAGTCTGAGGAATCAGGTACCATTAAAAAATTAGTCACAAATTATTACCAAAATATACTAAAATATGTACAGGCAATGTAGTCCTTCTTGCAGCTTCATCAAGAAACCTGAAGAGATTTCTGCAAAACCATTAATAATATCATTCATCTATTGACAACTCAGATGAACATGAAAAAAAGACACTTTTAATATTTACATTCATTATTGCTTGTTAGGCTTATAAATAATTACCTTTTCATGTAGTTAAGAAAACTAACAAAACACAAATGCAAAATTGCTTTAGCTCAGTTCCTTGAACAGTAGCCATTTCCTTCCTGAACAGATTTGAATAGTGGTTTGTGTAACGAGTTTTTGCATCTTCATAAGAAAGAAACTTGACTTCCCCTTGCTATTGTAGTAAACCAACTTTTGCCAAAAAAAAAAAAAAAAAAAAAAATCCCAAAAGAAAAGGCAGCATAGCAGTGATTGTATTCAGTAAGCAGTTAGTTTGCTGTAGTCTGGCATTGTTTGTCTTATAGATGTACTTTCTGTCCTAAGATTAGGACACACATTGGCCTAGGTAATAACATTATAGGATCCCTCCACCCAGAGCAGGATCTGGGGACATTTCATTTCAAAGTAATGAAAAATGTTAAGGAGGTGTGTTAGCTAGCCTTTCTAGTTACACAACAAGATACTTTACATATACTTTAATCATATATATACTTTTGTTTGTTTCTGGTTAGCTGTTCAAGGTGTTTTAAACTAGTCAATAGGTTCTTCTGCATTTTATACAGAAACACATACACTGAGTCAAGAGACAAGGAAACTTTTGCTGAGTTAAGAAATGGGCCACACAAATGCAGAAGGTACCACTTGCACTGCAAAGGGACGAGGCAGTTCATGATTTGCTGGATAGTCTTAAATCCACCTCCTGAAGAAGACAGAGTTGAACAAACCTGGGGCTTAGCCTGACTGGAACTTTTGAAAAGGTTTAAGAAGTAGAGTGGCTAAGACATCAACATGCTTCCCAGAAAGAAATACTCATTCTGTGATAAACAGAAAGGTGTTTATCATTCATTCAAAACCAAAAAAGCATTTGGGATCACCAGTTTATAACAGAAGAAAAGGAACCGATAAAGAAGAAAATGTAGTTAATTACGAATGTTCAATGTATGTTCCTTATATTTATTTGCAGAAATACAATTACCTCAATTTTGGTTAAGAGATCCTGCAGTTCCCCAGATTCATTCATTAGTAAAATTTTCTCAGCACCCTATTAGTAACAAGAAGAAGAAAAAGGTCATCCAGTTTAGCACGAAAAAACAGAGATGATTAGAAGATACGGTATTGAAAATTTAAACAGGCTGAGGACAAATTTGACTCACATTAAGTATTTTGTAATTAGGTCAACCTTAGGAAAGCTAGGAGAGGAGAACGTCATTAAAATTCTGATATTACTGCCTGAAGATCGTTACCAGGTGTCATATCACATTGCCTTTTTATAAAAGGTGACACAGCTTGGAAATTCTGATTTTGTTCCCTTTATTTTACAGAGTATGTTTCCTGCCAGAATTTTAAAAATATATCTAGTTACCATGTCAAAAATTACAATTACATAAACATACGACACACTAGAGCAGGGGTCCTCAAACTTTTTAAACAGGGGGCCAGTTCACTGTTCCTCAGACACGTCGGGGGCCGCTGCACTGTCC
>JAVSBS010008975.1:0-44967 GCA_033124195.1 Coracias cyanogaster | reverse complement strand
ACAGCTGACCCAAACTGACCAAAGGGATATTCCATACCATATGACGTCAGCTCAGCTATAAAGCTAGGGAAAAGGAGTAGGAGGAGGTGGGGAGGCATTCTGTTGTCCTCCAAAGCAACCGCTACATGTCTTGGAGCCCTGCTTCCTAGGTAGGAGCCAGACATTGCCTACTGATGGGAAGTAGAGAATAAATCTTTGATCTCCTTTGCTTCTGCACACGGATTTGCTTGGCTTTGCTTCTGTTATTACTAAAGTGCTTTCGTTTTACTCAGAAAGGTGTGGGTTTGTTTATTTTTTTTCATTTTATTTTCCTTCTCCTTTTTGCTCTGCTGAGGACAGAGTAAAAGGGGGATGACAGAGTGGCTTGGTGGGCACGTGGCACTCAGCCAAGGCTAACCCACCACAAGGCAGCATTCAGTACCTCAGCCTTTTCCTCATCCTTTGTCACTGTGCTTACCACTGCATCCAGTAAAGGATCGAGATTCTCTTTAGTCCTTCTTTTGCTTCTAATATATTTAGAGAAACATTTTTAACTGTCTTTTACAACAGTAGCCAGATTAAGTTCTAGTTGAGCTTTGGCCCCTCTAACTTTCACCTTGCATAACCTCATGTAATCCTTGTAGTTGTCCTGAGTTGCCCGCCTCTTCTTCCAAAGGTCATAAACTCTCCTTTTTTTTCAAGTTCCAGCCAAAGCTCTCAGTTCGGGCAGGTCTTCTTCCCCACTGGCCTGCTCCTGCTCCTTTAAGAATTGCCTCCTGAAGAATCTTCAGCCTTCCTAGACTCCTTCGCCCTTCAGGACTACCTCTCAAAGGACTCTGTCAACCAGTTTCCAAACAGGCCAAAGTCTGCCCTCTAGAAGTCCAAAGTAGCAGTTCTACTGACTTTTCTCCTTACTTCTCCAAGAATCAAACACTCGTATCATTCCATGATCACTATGCCCAAGATGGCCTCCAGCCATCACATGACCCATAATTCCTTCTCTGCTTGTGAACAACAGGTCTTCCCTAGTTGGCTTTCTCACCAGTTGTGCCATGAAATTATCTTCCACACGCTCCAAGAACTGCCTATATAGTTTCCTCTCTGTTGAACTGCATTTCCAGCAGACATCTGGGAAGCTGAAGTCCTGCATGAGAACAAGGACTAGTGATTGTGAGACTAAACTTTACAGAGATTCAGGAAGTGACCACTTTTTTTGGAGGAGAGAGAAAAAAGACAAGCAATACACCTGAAAGTTGCTAGATAAAAAGACACCATTGCTGATTCTCCTTGCCCAAAAGCTTTCAGATCTCCAGAAGACAAAGGGCATATGTGGGAAAGAATCTCACAGACTTCTCAAACTTCTCCTATCAGACAGGCTGGAGAAAGAATAGATTAGAAGTGTGTCTGACCTGAGTCACTGGGGTTGTCAGAAGCCTTTATACCTAAAGGTATAAAGAAAAGACAGGTGAAAACCTGGAAATAGTTTGCTGAATGACTCATCCAGCACCTCATATTGTGACAATCTCTCAGGTGGGTGCTAAATACCATATCTGATTTTTCCAGTTTTTTTGATGTGGGAGTTCAATGATTTTCAAAGTTGTAGAACAACAGGAAAAGCAGGAAGAAACTACAAATAAAAACATGTCTGAAGAAAAAAAATTGACTTTTTTTTAAAGCACAGTTAACAGTTCAACTTATTATAAGCAATATCTCATAAAGGAACTCCATTTTCATTTCAAAACATTCTTTTTCTTCTTCCCTTTTTAACATACAGCAGTATTACTGATCCTGTAAATGAAACTACCTGAAAAAAATTACATATTGCTAGCTTTGTACTCTTAACACAATATGAAATGGACATAAATAATGATTTTTTTAAAGTCCTAAAAAATAACTTAATTGGTTTTCTATTTTCATGCAAAACTATAAAAGTTACTAATTTTGTACAGGTTAAGGCCTGTAATTGCTTTAAAAAACCTCACATAAAATGTACCACTTGTGTTTAGCAATAAATTAATGAAAATGACTACAGCAAAAGTATATTTACTTGAAAGCCAACATTTACTATGGACACCACTCTTGTCTGGGAACATAAAAAAGTAAAAAGCTGACAATTAATATCCATGTAAGTCTAGATGTTCCAATAGTGAATAAATGGCTGGTTCAAGCTGCACAAAAAATTCCACTGATTTCGGTTGCCATTAGATATATGATACACATATCTTACAGAAACACTCTCTAATAGTAATACAATTAAAAGAATACAGATTAGCTCCTACAGCCTGTCCTTTCTATATTGTCATCAGTGGCTGCAAATAACGGACACTGATAAAATAAAAAAGCTTCTAGGAAACTAAGCAAAAAGTCCTGGATCCCCTCAGACAACTTAACCAGTATCTTTGACAGAGCCTAGTATGTTTTTCTGGCACCAAGTATCTACTTTCTGGAACTTGAACAGAGGTATTCATAGAGCTTTCTTAAAGCTCACAGATCTAGAGCTGAAAGTCTGCAGATATCTACTGAAGTCATGTGGGAAAGCAAGGCGATTGTGCTTGGTATTTCCATCTGATTCTTTGCTGACCTACAGGAGCACAATGACAAAATCAAGTCTATCTGAACAAGATTTAGAGCAAGAAAACAAAGCCCTTTGCATTCTGATTTTAGTCAGCATGGTCACTTCTCTGATTTCTCTTGAACCAGTTATCTGGGTCAAAATACCATCACTTCCCAAGACAAAGAATTCACTTGAAATTGTAAGCTGGGACCCACTAATGGAAAAACAGAAAAAAATATTTGAAAGCCTTGAACTTTTTACCTTCCAAGGACTAGAGCTGTAGGTTGTATTAACTCAGAATGCTTAGAATTCAACGTTATTTGGACAAACTAGGTTAGGAAGATAATGGAAAAAGACAATGAAAACTTACTGTATAACTGCTAAGTTACAGCATTCTACATTTCCTAGCAAGTCTTTCAACACTGTCTGTGAGACGCATCCTTTCCCCAGTAACAGAGATGAAAGAGAATCTCAACAGCTTTAAGCTTACCACTTGATGCACTCTGATTTTCTTGAAATAAATGCCATTTTCATGTTTTGCACTCCTTTCCCCAGGATAAGCAGAATTAGAATACAGAGCACTTGGACAACCAGGAGCTACCTCCTCCCCACGCTTTGGACAATACACAAAGTGAACTTTGGGCTCAACTTTCTAAAAGTCTTTTTTCTTTCAGAGATGACCAATTCAGAAGCTTGCAAGAAATGCATACAGAATGGCATTATATTTTACTACTTTTTCAGTTTGGAAAGACAAATATTTGCAGGGTAGGCCTGGTTCTTTTGTGTCAGAGAAAAGAATGGTCAGACTGCAGCTAAAAAAGACAATGCTATTCTCAGTGAGGTGGCATAAAGAGACTGCTGCCTTCCACTAACCCATCCCAGTGCTTTCTTCCTTCACCCTTCATCTTTCAGTCTTTCTCTACCAACAACCTTAATCCTTCCAACATTTTGCTCCCTCTCCTTGAAAATCACTTTGCTGCTCTTTCTAAATCTTCCTTCCAGTCCTCCAACTACTTTACTCTGCCTTAATCTGTCTGTTCAAGCATTGCACGCTGAGGCCCAACAGGGTCTCTGCACATGTAACTGTAATTTTAAATGAAGACTTTCAGAATAAAAGCAGTAGAAAAGTTTAACAAGCGACAAAGTCAGCTGATATCCAACTTGGTCTCTTCTCTGTGACTTCAGCACTAGCTTTGACACAATTCTCAAAACCAGTGGATGAATACACGTTTTCATACCTAGGAAACAGCTGCTATTCAGAAAGATGAAAGCGAGTCAGCCTTTCAAGGGTATGTTTACACTCACACAGACATGTCAGCCCTCATCCTGTTCCTCAGTGGTTCAATCGACCATACCTGAACATACATTATGTCAATAGAATTCTACATATATAATCAATTGTATCTATTTCGTGCATGCAATGAAAAAGGAGCTTAAAGAATGGGGGAAGGGGTGACTGATAAAAGTAATTCTCTTTCCAATCTGAAGAAACTTTAGACAAATTTGCCTTTGATAATCGACTGAACAAGCTGCATTGCAAGCATCAAGGGATGGTGCCGGGATATCTAGCAGGTGCTGCAGTTTATCACAAAACCGTCTAAAATAATTGGAAGTGACAACCAGCACTACCACAAATGATTTATTAGTCTTTCACTCAGCTTTTCAGCTTCCTCAGGGCCAGAATAAATAATTTACCAACTCTGTATCTTCCAAACATTAATTCTTCCCTGTGCATCCAAACTGCATTTAACTCTGCTGGGTTCAGTGGAATTAAAAACACAATATGAAGACTTTCCCCCCTCCAAGTAATAGTATTATCTGACTTTATCTAAAAGTAAAATTGTCAATCAAAATTTTTATCAGTGATAGAAGGATTAGAGCTAGCAACTAACACTGAGTTACAAAATATCTGCAGAATAAAATGAAAGTTAAACTGAAGAGATATCAACAATGAAATGCTCCCAGGGGGTCAGGTGTGTTCTCAAGGTATAAAGTACTGATAGTATCTGAAGAGATTGATTAGCATTGTTTTTCTGATCCATAAACCAACATTAGTTACAGACAAACATCTTACATGTCCCACATGGTAAATGCAGGATGAAAACACTGGACTCAAAACGTTCAGAATATAAATGAAAAAGGAGATACGGGCAAAATGGAAGGATCAAGCACAAACAGAACAGTTCTATTAAAAGGCAATACTTTTTGAGGAAACACATTAAAGATACAAGATTTACTAATGCCCCTGTGTTCACATCACAAAAAGGAATAATTAAAAAAAGAGTATTGTACAAGACAGAATTAGAAACCATGAGTATAAAATGGCATAAAACCAAAGTACACTTTCAAATTTAAAACAGAATATATAAGGTACCATATTCGTATTAATTATGTAGAGAAAACACAGAGAAAACAAAATCACACCCTAAATCCATTTTTGATGTAAGCTAGTCTTGTCTCATTAAATCAGCATCTATGATTAAAACCAAGATCATTTTTGGTACATAATGTATTGCATTGTTAGAGCAGCATCTGCTTGTTGCACAGCAACACATTTTTCAGCTTTAAGAAACCGTACTCATATAGAAGAAACAATCCAATCTTTGAAGATTTTTTCTTCCAAAAGTATTTTGTACTAAAGGGGTTAATAACATTAACGTGCTAATATTTTGCATTCCAAGAAGAGGCTTCAAGCTGTTGGAAACATACAGAAGAATTTCATGGTACTAACAGCTTTCTTTCAGTCCTATGGGACTGAGACAGCTCAAACTTTAAGTGCTTAGAAGAAAAGCTCTGTAAAGCTATGAAGGCTAATCAATAGGGCTTTCACCAAATGATAATACAGTCTAAAATGAAATAAATTGGCCATAACAAAAATGCCTTACCCCTTTTCTCATCATTAATCTTAATATAGAGAAAAGTATACTATGTAGTACAAGTCCAAAACAGCTGACATTCAACTGCTTTCCGACAACTTTTAACAACAAAAAAATTTCAAATACAGGAAATTTAAGATGATTTATTTGAAAGCAATTAATTATCCTGTGTATTTCTCAAACATCAATTATTCTCTTTAGTAAGACTATAAAATTTGTATTCCAATTTTACTGTACAGCAGGATATTTCCTTTCTTCATTTAAAAAACAGATCATCAGCTGCAACCAACCAAGCACAAGCTGAACTCAATCTCCCAACATTTTCAAGAGAATGGCACTGTTATTAAGGGCTGAGTATTTCTATCACTATGAAAAGGGATGTTCTAAAACAATCCCAAATCTAAAGAATTGCAATACTGTAAATAAAACAAAACTTGGAGAAACTAAATTGCAGGCAAGGTATTGATAACTATGCTTTCCTCAGCTGGGCCAAAAGAGCCTTTAAGGAACTTAGGTCGTAGTAGGCAGAGGGAACATACTTTGGGAAGTCTACCAAAGATAAAAATACACTTAATCCCAGCATCAGATCACTAAAATGTAAGTCATTTGCCCTTGGAGGCTGTTATTTAGATTCATAAGGAATGATTTACTGTAGTCAAATTTTTAATAAATTGCATGGTGTATTGTCTGTTATTCCTATAATCTGGACATGGGATCTATAACAAGATCCAGGAAGGTGTTTTGTCATTTAACTTTTGATGCCAACTGACTATGTAATCTTTCTTGAACAAGTCCATGGACATTTTGACTTGGAAAAAAATGGATTTGGACATTGATTCCCTTAGTAGGAGTATAGAATTAAGTTTTATTGCTGTACAGGTTTCCTGACAGGTTCACAGGAAAAAAACAAACAAAGCAACCAACCCACCCATAACAACAACTCACTACAAAAAACTGTGTGTCCAGACTTCACTTCTTGAGTTTTTTCACACTTATTTACAAAAACACTGCAAAGTGAAAGGTGGTCACAGAAAATAACGGGCTGATATGAGGTTGAAACCACTTTGGTAAGAAAACAGGATTCAATACTTGGTCTTTCTCTGATTAAACTGCAATTATAGCTATTGATAGAAATCAGAAACTTCTCAAATGACCTCTCTCACATATAAATGATTTAGTAATGTTTTAAGTATGTAAACTCACTTAGACATTCTTCAAAGATTAAATAAAAAAAAGATTTTAAAATGGGGATGAGAAGCACCAAGGTCAAGGAGGAGAGTATATCAGCCTTAATTTACCCTATTAGAAAGTTTCACTGAAATCTCCCCTGTCTCTATAAACTAGAAACTCTAGAAACTGTTATGAGAAATTACCATACACAGTTCTCAGTGTGTAAGACGCTAACTGCATTTCTTCTTGCTCCTAGCAGTTCTGGGTTTATCTACAGTCAATAATATCTGCTTACAAGAAATGTCCCCAAGGGACTACTGGGTAAATTTATAATTGTATTTATCCCAAAAGAAGCATCACGTTGGCAAATGGCAGTTTTGACAAAACATCCTCACCCAAGGCATGGGTTCATGGATTTTCTCACTCTCAGTCACTCTGGGTGTGATTTTTCACCTCCATCAGTCTAGTTTTCTTTCCTCACATTTTTTCATCACAGCTATTTGTACATTCTGACAAAACCTTGAGATGAGGAAGAAGGAAGGAACACTCAGTTTTATCTGCATTTACCATTCAGTAACTCTTGTCATCTCCACTTTGCCAAAAGGAATTGAGTCAGAGGAGGGCTACAGAGCCACAGGCGCATGTGGCAGTGAATTAAGAGCCAAACTTGTCATCTCCTGATTCTCACAACAGCATTCTCCAAGGTATACAAATCAACAACGCATCCATCACTACCACTTTGGCAGAAAGCACAGGTTCAACCTCCAGGATTCTCCAGAGCTGCATTTTAACCTGAGCTATGAAAGACCTTTTTCTGTCTACGACCACAAAAATAGCAACCAGAGCTAACTACAAGGTATGCAAGGTAAGCCAACATTACAAATCCTGCTAGGTATGTTTCTGAATAGGAACCTTAAACAAGAAATTTTCACTAGGCTACAACAAATGAGAGAGACTTTTCTTTAGGAAAATGCTCCTATGAGTTCTTTGCCTTCCAAAATCAGTGCTTGCAAATAATTCTCAGCAAAAATACCCACTATAAAACAAAGTCTGTAAAAATCCATGCAAGCTATTAAAAGTCAGATAACTTCTTGACCTAATTTAGGGTTACAAACCAAAGTCTGCACTGTTATTAGATGCTGAACTGACCTCTGAATTAATTGTTATAACAGCTTCAAGTCACCTAAAAGTTCTGGCGAAAAGGGAACAAACCAAAACCCTAGCAGCTGACTCCCAGATGTTTCATCAATGAAAGTGAACCACAATGACTTAGAAAAAAAAAGTTTTTAAAGCCCATTTTTATTTTTAGTTTTAACAAACAAGTCACTCAGCTAGTCAGCCCAGCAAAGCCAGCAACATGTAAAAGTCTGATTTTGAAGAAAACAAAAATTTCATTATCACAAATCAGATACGAATGCAGACATTCAGGTCTATCCTACTGTAAAGTCTTCTCTTTCTATGCATACGGATCATCCTCAAAGACTGAAATTGATGACATAAATTGCGATAAGAAAGGAAGTAATGTTACATAAGCAAGTAAAGGAGGTTTATTATTTAGTAGTAGAAGCAGGCCTCGCTCATGTTGCCCTTATCTTGGGGGGATTTATAGCCCATCTCTGAAAGAAAACAGCCATTTTAAGCGTATACCAACAGCAGCATATGCTAAGATCTTTTCAGTATTCTGTACAAAAGCGTGTTATGCAAACCACTTCATTTTGCTATTTCATACAACAAAAAAAGCATAATAAGGGTATTGTGAGAAATCATGCTCTATGTAAAGAAATGGCCAGACTCATGGAGTAACATACTCTTGTAATCAACATAACAAAGGCAACATGAGAGAAAGCAACTCAACTTCTAATCACGTTTTAGCTAACAGGTTGGTAGACAACCATATGGAACAAATAACGCCTCTTATACTGAATGAATGGAAGACACTTCAGCTGCGTCTTTGCTGGTCTTACATTACTAAGATTATGGGCACACTATCAACTCAATAACAATGTAAGAAAGTTAGAACATTGCAACTCCTGAAGCTGAAATACTATCAAATATGAGGTCTCCAGCATGCTCTGGTTGTCCTACTCTAAAAAATTTTAAATTAAAAAAAAAAAAAAAGATAAATCACTAAACTTCAGTTGTATTTTTGACGACAGGGTATTTTAAAAAACATAACTGAAGGTAAAAGACTAAAAAAGACTGACTATCAGAAAATAATCAGTGACAAAAATAAAACCTTGCAGCACAGGACTTTTGGCAATTCTTCTATGCAGCCCCTTCCTCTTCCAGTCTTTCTTCCATATATTTAATCATGTTGGTAGAAACGTTCGTGGAATTGGTTGTCAAAAAGAAATAGTGAAGACGATCATGTTTTCTCAGAAGCATTGTTAATAATGCATAGGGAAATAAAAAATATTTAGTTGTAATTTTCTAAGCTTTTTAGAAAAATATTCACTAATCTTTTGCTTCATATATAGTATCTGGGTAAAAGTAAGATCTCTACCCCAAATCCCTTCTACCTAATCAGGCCAATGATCGATTCCTAACATCAGACAAGAAAGTCTTTTTCTAACCTATTCCAGATACTACCGATTCTCCCTTCTGAAAAAGAACTGTTTCTTCTTACCTTTAACAACTTTATGAGTGGAATAATCCTTTGAGTAATGCTCCATGTAACTCTCCTCACATTTGCAGGCCCTGGTCCTCATAGTGGACTACCTGCCTGAGGAACAGCACAGCATGGAACAAGCAATCCAGAGGTTTTCTGGAGTGCACTTGCAACAACTTAATGACACAAATTATCAAGGATCTGTTTTGAGGAAGGATTCCTGTTGGATCTCATACTTACAAACAAGGAAGTAATTATCACAGAAATAAAGGCTGAAGGCCACCTTAGCTGCAGTGACCATGAGATGCTGGAATTCAGCATCCTGAAAGGAAGGAAAAAAAAAAAAAAAAAGGCAAAAAGTGGGATCATAACCCCAGACAGTAGAGGAGACTCTGACCTGTTCAGACATCTGCTCTGAAGTATCTCATGGCAGATAGCTGTGGAGAGAGGGGTCCGGAAAAACTGGTTGACTGCAAAGGATGTCCTCCCTCCAAGCTTAAGAATGGTTCACCCCAAAAAGCAGGAAAACAAACAAATGTGGTAGAAAATCTGAATGAATGAACGAACAAGGAGCAGCTGGCAGAACTCAGACACCAAAAGAAAGTGTATAGGAAATAGAAGCAGGGACAGGTAACAATTGAATGTGGCAAGGGACCTGAAGGGCATCAGGCACATCAGCAGCAAAATGAAGACTAGAGAATGTGTGGGTCTAGTGCTGAATGGGAACTTGGTCACAAACAACAAACAGAAGGCCAAGATCCTCAGTGTTTTCTTTGTCTCAGTCTTTACTGGTGAGACAAGCCTACAGCAATCCCAGATCCATGAAACCAGGGTGAAAGTCTAAGGCAGAGTAAACTCATCCAGGTGGAGCAGAATGAAGCTTGGGAATATTTCAACAATGTGAATGTACACAAGTCCATGGGCCCTGAGGGGACGGGTTCACACACGCTGAGCGATCTGACTAATTTTATTGCAAGGCCACTCATAGTAATCTGTGAAAAGGCATGGAGATCATGGCAGGGTCATAGGGGCTTGAGCAAACCAAATGCCACTCACTCTTTTTAAGGGAAGCAAGAAGGATCCACAGAACTATAGGTTGGGCAGCCTCACATCAATCACCAGAAAGAATTACCCCATGCACCACACTGCAGGCTGGGGACCAAGCATCTGGAAAAGGACCCAGGCATCCTAATGGACACCAAGCTGAGTATGAGCCAACAATGTGTCCTCACAGCAAAAAATGCCAAGACGATTAGGAAGAGTATTACCAGAAAGTCGAGGGAGGATATTAATCCCTTTAGACAGCACTGGTGATAGGCTTCCAGGGTATCAGTACAAGAGAGACACCCACTTACTACCGTGTGTCCAGCAGAGGGACTGAAAAATGATTAAGGGTTTGAAGCATATAAAATATGAGCAGATGCTGAGAGTGCTTAGATCATTTAGCCTTGAAAAGGTTCAGGGGATTTTATCTATTTCTAGACATTTCTGATGGAAGGGAGCCTGACTCTTCTCTGTGGTATCCAGTGAACAGACAAAAGTCAATGGATACAAATACAAGAAATCACACTTAAAAATAAGAAAAGAATATTTTACCGTGAGGATAAAAGACTGGAACAGGTTGTTCAGAGCAGTTGTGGAGTCTCCATCTTTTCAGGTATTCAAAACCCAACCAGACAATGTCCTGAGGAACCTGTTTTAGCTCAACTCTGCTTCCAGCTGAGGGGTTGGACTAGATGATCTTCAGAGGTGGTACTCTGATTCTGTAATTTGATTTATGGGAAACCATATATGTTTTTGCTCCAGTTATTTGTATCCAACAGATATTTATCCATCCCTAGTGTTAACTATAGGATGAGAAATAGGATTTTAAATAGCTTGTTAATGTAGGTCTTTCCAAATCACTGTATTAACCTTATTTCTTCAAATATTTTGTCACGTTTATTTTTCTTCTGTTGGTTTGTGTTTTTTAAGACTCTCAAAGCACGTGAACAAAACATTGTACTTGATAGCATGATCTTCATGCAATAACCACACAAAAATATTTCTTTAAAAATCAAAATACATACACATACATTAATATGTATCTCAAATTTAACTAGAGCATGAGTTTTGAACACAAAGGATTTTCACATTTGTAGCAGAAAAATACAAGAACTGGAAAGAAATCTCTTGAAGGGAAAAATTATGGAAAAGGTTGAGAACCAAAGGCTTACAAGACGGATGAACTAATGGAGGTGCATATGAGAAAAATGACAAGATAAAATTTGAATTTCTATATACAGGATGTCAAGTAAACCTTAAAAATTACACATAAATTTGCAATTTTGCAACACTGAAGAAACAATGCATCACAGGGAATTTACTTAAGAAAAGCCCTAACATATTGAGCCAAATGGCTCATTTCTTTCAGACAATACAGGGTTCTTTTCTGCATTAATTTTTCTGGAGTCTATGACTTTTTAAAATGATGATGTACTTTTTGAAGATCACCAAAAGTAGAAAGGAGTAAATCAGAGCTAGACACAACCAAACATTATAATTTTCACTGCTGTTGCTGCAAAATACAATAAGATAAACTTCAGAAACAGTAAGTTATTATTACCCTGTGCATTTTATGTACCTGGCAGCAGTCTCTTTTAACACCATACCTAGCCACTGGCTCAGAGTATTGCTCCATGACTTCCTCCTGTCCCCTTTAACTCTCTTTTTCTCACTCCTTCCTTGAACTAGCACTTGCACTAATGTAGTCAGATCACAAAATTAATAAAGATTAAAACTAGCAGAGCAAAAGAAGGTATGAATGCACAAGCAGCAGCCTGCATAAAAGTGGTGAGAACACATGGCTTGGGAAAGAGGCTTAGCAAGGCTACCTTCTCCAGTTTCTGAAGTGATTCTCCCGATCAATTGTGCTTACAATGCTTCAACTTATATTGTAGAGCAGTATTTATTCAAACAATAATCAGAGTAGTTGTCCCAGAACAAAGATGACTGAAAGAGCACTTCATGTTGATCTAGAAAGGGTCAAGTGTTCATATTATGCATATAATTTTTATTTTCAGCTAAGGCAGATTCTAGTCACTCAGTAGTAGCCAGAGTAGTTTGGGGTTTTTTAATCACTTAAACTCTTTTGGAGTTATCAAAGGAATTTTTAAGACTGCAAAGGTAAAGCAAGGTGTACAATCTCTCCCAAAATACAGACAGTATAAAGCATGCAAAGAACCAAGAACCTCTGACTCACTTTAGTATTTGAATGTCTTACAGGAAGAGGGAAAAAAAAAAAAAACAAATCAATAAAAAACCCCCAGACTTTCATTTTTATTAAAAAAAAGATAATAACTTTTCTAAAAGATTTTCCATAATTTACATTGCAATGATTTCGAAAGCCAAGCTGCATCTCCCCTAAAATGGCACATTTACACTTCACTGTTTTGCATTTAACC
This sequence comes from Coracias cyanogaster, assembly GCA_033124195.1. Classification (NCBI taxonomy): domain Eukaryota; kingdom Metazoa; phylum Chordata; class Aves; order Coraciiformes; family Coraciidae; genus Coracias; species Coracias cyanogaster. The sequence goes on along the minus strand of JAVSBS010008975.1, from coordinate 32,337 downwards.
ATTTAGCACTATTGTCTTCCCAAGTTCAGCTTAATCCTGTACTTAATACGTCCATGTCATTAACAACCATCTATTCTCATTTTGAGCATTTTGCCACATATTTTTTTCATACTATTAATTCATAGAGGAAAATATCTACCTTTTTGTTCCTGGATGTTTCTGAACTTTGCCCTGTCCCAAGCAACCACTGACAGCCTCACCTTGATTCTCACAAGTTAAATGAACGCAATTAACTCAGTTCAAGATCAGGATTCTTTGTCCATAATAATCACAGGCAAGACAGTTTTCCTTTGGAAAGTAAATCTAATTTTGCCTTTTTCTTTAGTGCTGGCATATGCCTTAAGGCAGGACAACCAGAACAGTCCTATGGCCAACATTACTCAGTAATTTAAAAATCACCTCTTAAATTCACAGAAAGAGAGAGTCAGAAAGAGATATTTCAAAAACAGCTGTAGCATGTAAAAGAAATTAGCAGGAGTGACTGCAGGGAAAATATCAGCAATAGGCTTTGAAGAAATCTGGCTTGGGTGACTGAAAAGAAAACAGAGGCAGATGCTAGGCTGCCCAGCCCAGGTCACTGCAGGGAGAACAACAGCTGGTTATGTGAGTCTTGCCTGGGACACAGAGTTGGTGTTTGATTCTACCAAGCAATTTTCTAAGACATGCTTGATGATTTTAGTATGGGAGAAAAACAGAAAACCAAACGGACTTTTTTGTGAGTGCAGCTATGACAAATAAAGCTGTTTACTTAGTAACAATACTGGCTTTATTCTCTTTTCTGTGCATTGTACACCCAAGAAAAAGAGCACAAATGTTGACTGGCAACACATCTACATCTGAAATAGAAATAAGTGTTTCTGAAGTGGTTACCAAATTATCAATATTTTAGCAGCTCTTAAAAGCCATTTTACGGTAGTGCAGATACTTTCAGGACAGTAGGGTCTACATTCACTCCATATTAACTGTAGTATATTTTAAGACATTTTATTTTCACATTCATATGATGGTCAGAAGAGAAAGTGTCCTCTGATGATCGCATCCACAATCACTTTTAGGTAAGTGTTAAAGAACACCTTTTGACAACCCACAAACCAATGTTTCAATCGACTTAGTTGTTGTTCATCCATCCAAGGCTTTTATTAAAAACTCTACCATTGTAATTTCTGGATTATGTTACAGAAAACTGACTCACAGTATGGAACCCGGTAAGCAGAAGAGAATTTTTAAAGTGAATTTTTCCATGATTGCCCAGCTCCCCATTTCATGACTCATGCATTCCTTCCAATCATATTATTCATCAGTCCCTTTCATGAAGGCAAGAAATTATAAATGATTACCATCCTGATTTCTCTGAGCACAGAAAAAAATATCTTTAGAATCAATGGACAACTGTACTCAATAGATCAGTTACTTATTCAAAATATGTTTCACTGAAAATGCAGAATATGCCTTCAGATGTGCCCATAGTTTTACTAATTGTTCTAAGAATGTATTGCATGCACATGCATACAATAAAGTCTCTCTCTAAGAGTCTTAAGAATAGTACTGTAGGCTTTAGATGATTAAAGAGAAACAAAAGTTATTTTTTTCAGGTTGTTACCAAAATACACTTCTTACTCTCAAGTTATTTTTACATTCATTCCCAGATAGCGCAGTTATTTTTTAAGAACAACAAGGCATTACAAAGCAAACAGAACTCTTTATAAATTGTGAATGACAATGTTAAGAAAATTATCTTTTGAACCAAGTAACAGAACAGTTAGCTTAGACATACCACGGCGAGGAGTTGCACGGTACAGAAACAAAACCAGTTCTGTATAGAAACGGAAAAAAGTAAATTTATCTAGTCAAATAATTGCAACAGTTTCATTTGTTGGCTGCAAATTTGAAGAGATTTCAAAGAAAAAGCTTATACATCAGGTTTCTAGGTTACTCATACACACCAACTATACCTATACCTATATCTATAGCTATTATAATTCCAAAGAAACTACTTCTTGTTTACCTGAATCCACAAATCATACAAATTTCACATTAAAGCTTGTGGTACAAAAGTTATGCTTTGCAGTATTAATCTAAAACCCCCAAACTTTTTAATCAAATGTTAGAATTGATGGAAATCTGATAAAATGGGACAATCCCACATACCTAGGTTGAAAACTCTGGTGAACTGATATGTGGCAGTTACACATACAAGCAGCAATATAAACAACAACCAAAAAAGCGAGCATAAGAAAGCTCTTTGCATTTGGTATTTTCACTGTTTCCACAACCACTATAAGTGATGTTTTTAACGTTTGCTGATCCTCACAACAGAGTAAGGAGCATTACATCCAGCTATAACCATATGTCAAATACAAGAGCCTGGGAAAAAGAAAATAGTCTGAAAATAGTGTTTACTAAATATAATGCTGTAAGAGAATATATTCGTCAACTTCAGTGCCACTATCAGCTTGTTGTAAGCTACGCTCAAATATTTACAAGATCAGAATTTCAGCTGAAAAGAAAACATGTTTCAGTAGAGACAAGTCACCACACCAGGGACAGTCTTCTTTACTGAACTTCTTGCATCTTCATTGCATTGCTGACAATGTTAAGAGGCTAATTCTGACAGGCATCTTAATGTATATGGGAAGGTATTATACCTCCATGTGGCAGCACAGAGTATCCTGGTGGTATTCCATGAGTGTATAACTCCATGCAAATAAGGGGAAGATAACACTAGCAAAACTGATTTTTACCTTCTCTCATCCCTGGAAACAGAATGAAGAAGTATGCATGAATAAGACTAAGATATTCTGACTACCACTTTGCTAGTAATTTGCATCTGAAGTAGATGTGTACTGCCAGCAGAAATAAATTGTGAATGTGCTCCTGACATAGACTCGACCTAGACTTGACCTAACTTATTAAAACCTATTTCAATAAGAAGGAGAATCATCAAAAACTTTCTGGATTTGAGGTAGATAAACTCAATGACCTGCATTTCTGAAGCTGCCAGTCATCATCTTTTAGGTGTTACTAATTTCCTGCAGTTAACACACATTCAAAAAAACCACAAAATATTGCTTAAAGTTTATAAAATAGTCACTACTGTTACAGTAATATAACCAGTTACTGTAATTCTCACTAGGATCTTTTTCACTGCCTGCAAAACAGGAGACATTTCCTTTCCAGGAAAGGTCACTGTGGTATGTGGACAGTTTATGTCAGGTGACTTTATGAAAATCATATGGAAGAAATAAGAAGGGAAGATATAAAACCAAAAGATATTAGCTTGCAGTTTACATTATGAACATCTGAGAACCCATGTTTTGCATAAAAATATAAAGCAATTAAAACAGTGCAAATAGAATAGAAAAGCTACATGTGTGTAGCTAGTAATAAAGCTGTTTAGTGTTAAAAGTCTTTCACAGAACAGGCGGTTGGGGTTCAATACCCAAGTTAAAATTCACAATTTACTATGTGCACGCAGCCATAATATCTTCTTTCAGATATAAAAGTAACATCCTTCATGCAGTGAAAGATACATATATAAATGTACAAATATATTGTTGTAAAGAGGAGGATATTTTAATAATATAATAGGATGATTCAGCTCTGCTATTGCTTTCAGATGTCCAACACCAAAGACCCTGTGCTTCTCAACAGCCCACTGTTGCCACCAATGCTACGCTCTTAAGTTCCTAGCATCACACTACTGCTTCCCACAGTTACACTGTTTCCTCTCAAATTCACGTCTTTCTACAGCTCCTGTAGATCCTATGGGATCCTTAGGTCAAGTCGAGAACAACTGCTTACTTCTTTTTGACCATGCCATAGAGTGTAATCCTGGATTTCGTGTGGTAACATCTTGCTGGCTGTACCTTTTTCCTCTTGCAGACATCCTTTTCTAGGCAGTGCTGGAGGGATTTGTCCGTGAAACCTACGGAATTTCAACTAGCTTGAGGTTTTTTGTTTTGCTGAGCTTTTTAGCTGAGGTCTTACTCTGATCCACGTTTTATGTGAACTTAAATTTTAAATAATGTTTGCATCATTTCTTTCCAAAATATCATGCTTTCATCACTGTCGGCTCTGATCAATCCTACACCCTTTTGTAAAGACTTGCAAAACGCACTGCAAAGCAGCTTCCCTACATAGTGAAACCGAACTCGAACATTCATTTCACAAAACCAGTATGCATTTGGTTACAAATACTGGAGTATTTCTCCAGTGTTTCCTTCAAAGAACTTTCAAAAAACTTGTAAAGTTTGATTGGAGAGAGTGCTGGTCCCTGTTCTGTGAAGCCAGCTAGCGTCATTAGGATGACAAAATCAAGTCTTATTGTGGCAAGAAGAAGCATCATTTAGTGTCAACAACACACTGCTATTGATTTGAACTCCTCCTTGCCTCACGGGTGAAATAACAAGCTCCTACACACAGACTCTCTGAGCATACCAATAGTGGGGAGAGGCAAGAAAAATACTAAAAATGGCTGTATTAAAGATACAGCAGGAAATATATGACTCATAAGATGTAAATTCTTCTATCTGTATGGAATAAATTGAAGAAGGGCTTAATATGGCTTCTGCGATTTCTATGGAGTTAGATTAGAACAGAAATACACCTACCAATAATACACCAGATTTAGGCCTCCCAGCCAATGTCTCCTAACTGTTCAGCACCCCCTGTAAAACAAGCCAGCTTCATTTTCATTATCTAATATGTGACTATTTATGTTTTTAAAATGACACCTTATTTTAGCATCCTGGTAGGTTGTTTCAGTGTAAGATGGGGAATTGATTGAGCATACAGTGTAAATTATCCTTCACATTATTGGCAGGATCTCTTTAAAAGAGAGCTAAGAAACACGGATGGGTTTGCTCTTTTTCTATTTCTGAACAACAGACTGCAATTTTCAGAAAAAAAATCCATATCTTTTTTCTTAAAAGATACAAAAAAGAATAAAACCAGTTAGTCATGCAACATCAATACAAATACCACTTTGCACATTAATAGTTCTTTTCCTAGAACTTAAAGCTATGCCTTAAAGCAAATCTGCAAACCAAAAAAAATGTAGTGAGATGAAACACTAATGTTGTCTAATTGCACCCAAAATTTAAGCTAATTTCAAACACTTTTGTAGCACCAAAGTTAGCATGCTAGAATTCCACGGTCCATCTCTTAAAATGTGAACAAAATAATACACAAGGCATAAAAATTATTTCAAGATAACTTCTTTTAAAAACACTGAAGTGTACGGAACAAAGCTATTTTCATAGCACATCCAGAAAATGGATGAGGTGTGAAAGAAAACTCTTGTTTAATGTGACCTTTGGCTGTACTTTCACTTGTCATCATTATGAAGTAGCTACTTTCAGTGCCAACGCATAAGTTCTGTTATATTACCCTACAACAGTAGTAGCACGTCTTTCAAGAAGTGTTTCGTACTCTGAGAAACTGGTGGCAGAATGCATTAACAGCACTTACCTTTGTAACTGCTTATAATAGGCCTTATTTAACAATGAGGCCTCTTCTACACAAGGAAGTAAGAGTGACTGTACTAAATTTCATAGAGCATGTTGCATGAACTAGTATATATTGAGGAACTCCTTTGGAGTTCTCAGCTTCAGTGAAAACATTCAAATGAGGAGAAACGCGAATTTCAGATTGGAACTCTGCCCCAAATAATAACACTCAGAGCTCTGTTACTGTGCACAGACCAAAAATACTGCATTTTTAAGACCTGCAACATACTTGCCTTAATGTATGTAATTAAGAATATCTTTCTGGAAATCAAATGAATTTGGGATCCAAGTAAGATTAATAGAACAAATACAAAAATTTACATTTTATACAATGGTAGCAAGCTGTAGAATAAAAATCAGCAGCTATCATTATCTAAAGCTGTTCTTCTAACACTGTAGAGAGAAAAACCATTGATACATACTGTACACACATTTTTATCCATGTATATAAATCAAAGGAAACAGCTTCCTTTAAGGCAAGCATATGAAGATACTAAAGCAAGATACAAATTAAATATTCATACATTCAATATTTCAAAATAAGGAATTTGGATACACACATGCATAATTTAAGTTCTATAGTGAAACCTGTCTACAGAGGCCATTTCTACTGTATTTCAACAGCATTGAAAGTTGAAACGTACAATGCAGCCTCTCCATGCTGTGTTAAAACTTTAAAGTATATAGTAATTCATTTCAAGCACTAAAGATAGAAGAAAGGCCACCTTATGCACACGGCACTTTAGCAGAGGAACTGCTACTTTGCCGTATTCATTACAGCTCTCAAACAGGGCTGTCAGTCACAACGCTCTCCTGTAAGGCGGCTTCCAACTGCCCAATGAGTTGGGAACTGAGGTCATTGGGATGTAAGGTCAAATACGCAACTTCAGGTAAGAGGCTCCTCAGTCCTGAAAAACCCATCAGTCAGAGTCACATTCTGATCCCAGGCACCTGTTTTCAATTCCACAGAGCTGGTGCTCATATGTGAAGCCTAAAATTGGCCCCTTACGCTGCTTTTACACATTCACTCAAGCTTCTCTGGAGTAAAAGGTGAGATTTCAAACCTTTTTAATTGGCAAAAGAAAACAACGCAAAAAAGGGCTTTCACAACAATATGGAAATAGGAATTATTCTTTGTGAACCTATCACCTGAGAGTAGTTTACATACAGCAACACGGACATAATGAATTTTTGGAGCTTAGAAATTCCTATGCATGCAAAAAAGACTGTGGGGAAATCCGCTCCCCCCACCCCCGCAATTACCCACCTTCTCCCCTTGACACATATCTCCTTCTGCACATGTCTAAAGATACCACCGTTCCTCCCCATATATTTAAAACCTTGCTGATAAAAAGAAACTCTCCATATGACTTATTAATGTGAATACATTTAACTTCTATTAAGAAAATAATATATTAGTTAAAATATCAAGAGTCTCATTTCAAAAACATCTATTTTATTTGGATAAAAATGTCTCAAGTTAACTTTTAAGAATAATTAAAAAGTACTTATTAAGGGAAAAAGATGTGTCTACATCTTTTAAAGTAAATATTTATCTTCACTCCTTAAAGGTCACTCATTTGATCTTGACACATCTATGAAATAACAGAAGCGAAAGCTAAATAAGTAGAAAAGTGATATTAAGCAATATAAAGCTAAACAAAATTAGTATCTACATGGTAAATTACTTCATTGAAAACCATGTATGGATTCTGCAAAGAATATACTTTTGCCTTAGAGCTAGTACTTTAATTTTCAAGAACCAAGGAAAAAAAAAAATCAAAAGTAGTCAGTAACAATGCAGCGTCGAAAAGCAATAAACTCAAAATTAAGTTATAAATAATTTAAAGCATGTCATGAAGATGTATTAATAATTCATCAGATAAATAATTTACTAAATAATCAAATAAATAAATAATGAAATACATAAATAAATCAGCAAATAAATAATTCTGCAAAATAACCTAAACAATAAGTCACTAAAACAAATGACAAACCTACAAAACTACAATGATTTTCTAAATTCTGATAGTTTTAAATAAACAAATGTATATAAACTAGATCAATCTTTGGTGGATAGAGAAATATTTTTCACCGCTATTGGTAAAATCCTGATTACACTGCACAAGGATACAATTTTAGATTTTACAAGAGTGCAGTTTTTCCCTTGTAAATTATTAACATGATTGCTACAATACATCCTGCTCTGTATTTTACACGTAATCTCTTTATGTAGCTCATATTCCCCCCCCGACCCCCACCCCGCAATGAAAATCTCTTTACAACAATCTTAATTCACATACTTCTTTTTTTTCGTGGGTGCAGTACTCACAATACTGTAACAGCCTTCTTGGTGGTTCTCTTACTGTCTTCTGCAAACCTTCAGAAGTTTTGCTGCAGGGGGAAAACAAGTAGAATAACCTTAATTATTACAGATGGTATCTCATTCATTAGCGGATGACAACATTTTATTTGAAAGCACAAGAAAAGCTGTTTTATAATTCTACAAAGCAACTTAATGTGAAACAACCATTACAGTTTGCAGACTACCGAAAGTTTTTAGAAGTCTTTGGTGGAACGCGTTCAAGCAGACTGAGGCCTGTTTCTTGTATTTAAGCTGACACACAATCTGTGCAAACTGGCACTAATTCAGATGTAAAGACAAACCATGAGAAGGACAAAATACTTGGCTGACATCTAATGTTATCCTTCATTTTGGAAGTTCATAGTCCTTGAAAGAATACAGTGAGATCATTTAATATCCACTATCTAAGTATGTTCACAATTTAATCAGAGCACTGCACTCCAAAGCCAACACTGGTACCACAAAGGTCAAAATCCACTCATCTCCTGAATCAATTTTCAGTCTTCATTTATTTTAATGAATAATATTGACAGTTGCTACAGTTTTCTTCAAAGTGGTATTCTGTAAATACAGCAGTTAAAGAAATCTGCCAGAAGTGTAATCATGTTATCAATTTTTATCCATTCTGTCAAAAATTTTTTATTTTTTATTTTTTTTTTTACTTTCTTCCATAACATACATTACAGGAAAGAGTGAGACAAGGTTTTGTAAACCATGCTGCTGACATGGATTCTCAATCTCTGCCCAGGACAGTTAAATTGAAAGAATACATCAAACCTGACGTTATATATTGTATATATGCATGTTTTTTTGCTACCCAATTCAAAGGAAATCAGTACATAGTGTTGTTTCTGCTGGTAAAATCTCAAATGGTTGATGGTGTTGCTGTATTTCAGCATTTAAAAGCATAAAAGATAATTTCCTCTTAAAAGTACCTGGGCACATTATATTTAACAAGTCTCAAATTCTCTTCAGGGATTATAGTAAGGAAACACTTTGCTTAATCATAAATTTTATATTTATCTTGGCTAAACACCCTCCTTTGGATAGACTGCCATGTTTTGTCAAGAAAAATGAACACAGTGGAAATGAAGTACTTGTTCTGTTGTGTGGTCATTCAAAAGAGTATGTAGAAGTAATGTAAATGTGCACCAGCGCTGCTGATAATTTCACGCTCTCATACACTCATTTCAATTTGCTTTAAAAAGGACTATTCCTCCTGGCTAAATATAGTCATCATGAAAAAACATACCTCCCCTTTGAGCTAATAACACTTACAGCCCCAAAACACAGGAGTGCAAAAGACTTCTATATTTTAAGGAATCTGAAGCACGCACTTCTCACAGTGTATATTTCTGAAGTGGGACAAATAAGAATGTTTTCTTTGTTATGCTACTCTCTTTTAGTGCCCAGATTTCTGTTTGAAAATGACAATTCATTCCCACATCTGCAAATCCCATCCACCCCCAAAACAAATAATACATACCCCAAATCCTTCTTTTTTAAAGTAATGGATTCTTGTAAAATCAGTATATACCTTCACACATGAAAGATTTTGAGGATTACTGGGACATACAATGGCTCAGGAATGATCCTGAGGTTCTGGAATCAGGCTTTCTCCAGGAAGTAGCTACTCTGGTAGCAGAGTGATTTTTTACACCAATGAGTTACAGTAGAGTTAAAGCTGCAATTACAGTCTCCAATGTCTTAAAAAAAAAAAAAAAATCAGTATTTTTTTCCTTCTTTTAAAAATTTCCCTCTTTTTTCATTACTTTCATGTTTAATTTGGCTTTCTAATCTACGGTTACAGAACTGACCTCCTGACACAACTATTTAAGTCCAAGTTAGAGGATTGTTATTAAAATAGACACGTAAATCATTTAAAGAAAGGATACAAAACAGCCCACGACCTGAGATACAGCCACCTTTCCCTCTCTTGCAATCAAATGCAAATTCCATCCTATACAAGAGGTAAAGACAGAAACTGAATTTGATTCCACTCCTCTGTCTGCCAGCCAGTCCTTTCTGCTTCAACCCTCTAACGCAGTATAGGTGCCTTTACTCAATAGATCATGTGAAAGATCAGTCAACAGAAGACTAAAGCAAAAGGTGCTGCCATTCAGGTGTACTTCATGGAGCAAGAATACAAGAAAGTGAGTAACTGTCTGTGTTCTGTACTCTGCCCAGGCTGAGAAGCTGAGTGCTACAATGTGGAGGCCACCTTGCTGGTACCCAAGTTAATTTGGGTGATAATGCAAGGAACTGGATTGTACCACATACCCAGGAACAAATTTCAAATATTTACAATGGCAAAATTATAAATAAGGCTCACAGTAAAAAGCACCAAGCAACAAGATCTATTCTTCACCTTTTGATACTGCCATAATCAAAAAGTCTCTCAGTTTGGAGGTACAAATCAGATAAAAAGAAACCATGTATTGCTGCTTCTTCCCTTCAGGAACTCATGAACATAGGAACTAGAGAAAAATTTAGAAAGAGATTACCATACAACTTCAAAGTTTAGGATGCGATTTTTTGTTTTGTTTGCTTATTAGAGGGAAAAGAGAAAGGTTGCACAGAGATGCTTAACCAAATCATAGGGGACGTAAGGTACTGATCGCTACGTTCTGAGGCACATTTTAAGGATACTTTGAATTGTTACAAATGACACTTTGCATATCAATGAAAAAAAAATACTGCAATGGATTATTATATTCAGGAACTTAAATAATACATAAATCCTTTCCAGGTCAAAAGCCTCATTCCTCTGTCACACTTAAATCCCACTATTTATTAAAACTGCTTATTTAAAAATCATTTGTTTGGTCCACATGATATAGAAAGATTTATTTTTGATTCAAGACAGTACTCCATTCAAATTTTTAATATATCTTTTATTTTCAAAGAAAGTGAAGACTTACGCAATCTGTATAATTCTAACCAAAAGCTGTAAAAAGTAACACAGTCTTATAATCAGTTATAGAATCATTTGGAGTACGGTCCTGGTAAGAACTTTGAATATTTCTTGAATAACTTTTTAACTAGGTTCTTCCAATTGTCTCTTAATAAAAAAAAAAAAAAAATCAATTTTAAAATATTAAAACATATAGTAAAATGTTAAATCCCATACCGTGGAATCAACTGCTATCAATACAACACATAGCTCATTTGACTGTTATGACCCACGTCTCCTAGTCAATTTTTAGATAAAAACAAGCAGATTACTAGCAAAGGTTTATCTCAAATTCCCACATGTACAGCATGCCACATTAAATATATGCAAATCAACCTCCTTCTCCTCTTGTTTTTTTGAGCTGACAACTCATATGACCTGAAGCCATGGTTAACGATTACAATTATTTAACTTTCATATTTATACAATCAGTCATCAGATATGCATGTTAATTGATTTTAACAGATAGTTTTGTATTCTAATGATCAACAGTAAGTGTACATTTTACCAACCTCTTGATTTACAATAAAATAAAACTTATATCAGTTTCCACAATTAACCATTCATTGTATTGATTTGCAGTATTCACTGCAGACTTCCCCATAACATGCTAACCTGGAATTACCCCAAACTATGGAATCTTTGTTTTGTTAGAAAATTTGATTTTTCAATTTAAAACACTCTTCTATTGTGTTTAAAAAACACAATTACTACCTTATTTAAAGAACGCATTGTCTATTAATTAGAAATTATGAAACTTAGTTAACAAATAAAAGGACAGGGCAAATAATTTACAGTTATTTCATATTCACATTTTGCTACTTAATGTTCTTTTTTTCACAGAACCTCAGTGGTGGTCTTCTTGATTCTAATAAGCCCTCATATGTCATATACACGACAGAGTACTACCCTAAGACCCTTATTTCGGAACTAATATGCTTAAGGTCAAAGCATTCCTCTGTTGTCACAAAATGTATTACTGAATCAGGTTGTTTTTTTTTTTTTAACGTGACTGCAAATTTGTTCTTTGCAATTACATTTTTATTTCAGATGCCCTATTTATTGAAGCATCAAATCCAAAATTACAAATTGCACAGATCTGCAAGCAAAGGACTGACTTATAGTATATAAGTATAGACACACACTTACAGTATGCAATCATTTTACACAATTAATGGCAGTTATTCTTTAAGGATATTAATGTACAAGAGTGGATATTGCATCTTACTCTCAAAAAGATCAGATCACCTCTATTCCACCTAAGGGCTCTTCTGATTAACGCCTTAATTGTTGTCGGACTAAAGGCTTACATTCTGATTTTGGTAAAGCAACAGGTGCCAAATTCCTCTCAATATATTTTGATACCAATATAGATATTTTAATTTCTGCAAAATGCAGAATATTTCTACTTTCTATAAATAACTGAATGAGGTGCTGAGTCTATTCCTCTTTTATCCAGGTGAGTGTCGTACACTCCAAGTTCTGCTACCACTCACCTTCTGGCTGTGTGTTCCTATTAATTTCATGTTAAATTGATATATTATAAGGTTTTGAGATACATTCTCCAGAACAAAAGCATCACAGAGACATTAGAATACTCATGTCAGATATGTAATGCTGATTCATGTTCTTGTGATGTATCATGGACAGAAGAAACTTAAGAGCCATGTTGCTGCAAACGTGAACAAGCACTTAAACCTTTAAAACAGTTTAATGGACTTCTCCAATTTTCAGAAGGTCTTGAATTCAATATATTTTTCATGAGGTCAAATCTGAATATACAATAAAATTCTGTTGCTCTCTAAATAGCTAGAAGTCTAGCATCATGGTAAATACTGATAATGCAAATAAATTCTCTTCCATCTTTCCCTTATTGAAAAACACCTTCTCGGTCTTTAATAAATCTTGATTTCATCCTGAAGATAATGAGAAAGTCTAGGAGTCTGCAGAAAAGCAAAATCCATCCCATCCTAACGACCAATCCAGTTTTAATATCACAGATAGCAACATTGTTCAAAAGAAACCAGAGTCTTTCAATGTGGTGCTATGAGTTAATCACCTTGAAGATTACCATAAAATTTATACTTTTGCAGCTAAGGCAGACCTTAAGATAAACAGAAGGATGAACTAAGAGTGCAAAAGTGACACATGAATACTGCATAAGCAGCCAAATGCCTCTTCTGACATGAAGGCTCCTGAGATAGCCAGTGTCACCAGGATAACTATTGCTTGTGGCATCCAAATGGACAAAACATGGAAACTTCAGTGCTAAAAGAAAATGAAAGGCTGCAAAGTTTCTCTTAGAATGGGTATTTCACACAGAATCATCAAGTTAGTGAATGCAAACCACAGCACAAAACTGCTACAAATTTCAACCCTGTTAGTGGGTAAATGAATTTAGGGGAGAGGATGTAGGCATCATCAACGTAGAACAAAATTGCTAGGTTTTATTTTAAGCATGCTTAAAGACAACATTCTAACTTAAATATTTAAGAATGATTTTAGTCTGTACGCTTTACATCTCTTGCCACCTGAAGCTGGTGATCCAAGTGTCTAGAATAGTACATTTGGAACACTGAGTTATATTAACATCCTACTAACTATAGCACTTCAATTTCAACAAATTTCTCTGGGTTTTTGCATATCACTGAATAAATGACTCTGGAATTAGCTTACTTTTCTTGGAGACATTATATGAGATTATTTCTTAGACTCCTCCTCTTTGATTTAGTACAGCTCTTAAGATAATTTATTAATGTTTTGGATATCTCATTCATCACCCATTATTACTGGTGTCATAAATTAGACGAATGGAACAAAGCACTGGACTATAGGCTTCTTCCATATTAATCAATAAAACACCCACCTCTGTTAGCATACACTGTACAAAAGAAGTTGGTTTATCCACCAGAGCAAGACCAGAAGCGCTTTTCAACCTCAAATTCCCAAACAGGTCATTAGATTTATGGTATGTCTTATTAGTGAAGTAAAAAACAGGACTTCACCTTTAAATGTAAAGGGATAGAAAAACCTGGTTCGCAAAAGACAAAAGCACACATCAGACATCGCTATGTCCCGTAAATTACTCAGACAAATTAAAAGGCTGATGAATACCAGTCATGTATGAAAAAAAAAAAATGAACGAGTCATTGAAAACGCTGCAATTTTGCCAGCACACCATAAAACAGTAAAAAGGGGAGGAAACCTTCAGCCAACAGAAACTTAAATGGCAGTATTTAAGTCTGTCACATTATTTCTAGAAGACAAGTTACCCAAACCAGTGGTAAGCATGAAGAACAAAGCCCCTTGACATAATTTTTTCTGTTGTTGTTGTTTAATTAAGACAATCTAAACACAATCTAAATACAAAGGACATTGGAAAATACAATTGTGAAGTTTTCAGAAGATTTTCAAAATAATGATCATAAATGAGAACCTTATAGGTAATAAGTTACATAGCAGTGTGCTATGCTATATAAAGTACCAGAAGGAAGACAGAATGAGAACATAAAACCACTGACTTAACAAGACAATTATGTCTGCATTAAATTACATCTTTGAATTAAGTCTGAATATCTAAAAATTCACTTTTTATTATTTTAGGCACTCAGTTTATATACTTTGTACACATTCACTGTTTACATTCCTGTAACTAAAAGTAAACCTCTCATTAAGGCAAATGAGTATTTTACATGATACAGCAGTACTGCACTCAGCTCTTTTCTAACTATTACATGAAAAAGTTTGAGCCAGGTTTAGTAATTCATTAAGGGAATCAGATACAGAATTTAAGTTCTTATAATAAAAGAAGGACTCCACGTGTTAGATTTAAATTGGGTTAAATGCTTCAGATTAGCAACTGTGTATCTCATTTCTACATGGGGATGAAAAGAGTTGGGTTTTTTTTTTTTTCTTCTTTACGCATTAGAGATGAGGTATTTCTGGCTCCACTGCAAGCTAAAAACAACAACAAAAACTTTTCCCAACTAAATAAAAACTTCCATTGCGCCACCTCTAAATCAGGATCCTCATTTTTTTCTAGCTAGAACTTTCACTATCTATAGTGATTGATGAGTAACAAAACACACTTGTACCAATGCTTTTTAAAGCTAATTCAACTAAACACATATACAGATGCATATTTACCGTTATTATGTTGAGAATTATTAATGAAACTAATGAACTACGTGTGACACTTTCCTATCATTACAATGACCAGTGGAATGGAAAATGAAGTATCTGAGCAGCAGCTTTTGTTAGCCTCCGGTTTGATCGCTGTTTAGCAATGATCAAGATACCCATTATTCAATTTATAAAGGCAGCTGGCAATCAAAAAGAACCTTGTCATTACAAGACTAAAAATAGATAGTACCCTCCTTGTAATAAGATGCAGGTAGTTTGAGGGTTGACCCAAAGTGGAGAAATCAATCCCTCCTCTGCTTGAGAGTAGCCATTTGTGTTTTCACTCTTATCTCTGCTTTACTCTGTATAAAAACATGCATTGTCAAGAAAATACTGAGATTTACTCTTTTTCATTGATTATATTTACCAATCGTGTAGGCTCCCTAAATTCCATTTGTAGCCCCAGTGAATATCTGATTTCTACAAGGAAAATTGATTAGACAGGAGACTATAAGCATGTCATACCCAAAATTTCCAGGAGCATTCTAGACAGTAACAGGTACAAGATAATTCTCTGGTGCAAAAAGGATGTCTCCCATGACCAACAAGTGTGCTGTAGCAACTGAAGTAGTAGCCAAAAGAATAAAGTGTTGGCAATGGCACAACCATTCCTCATGCAAGAGTTTTGTTGACTTGGTGCTTCCAAATAATGTGAGACTTTTTCCTTTCCTGGTTTTCTTGTTCACTGAGTAGAAAACTTATGTTTGCATGGAATTGTTCACAGAACCTCTCATCAAGGAAAGTGGACTGTTAATTTACCTAAGACCAACTCCACTATATTGATCTTGGGAAGCATGGAAGAAGGTTTATCTTTTCCTCATCCTAAAGACAGTACTTTCTTACCTAAAACTTTACAACAAAACCTCAGTGAAGGGTATCCAGAATTACCAATCTTCATTATTTTCCAAGTAAATAAGAAGGTTCTCTATTCTGAATACATAATTTCACTTGTTAATGACAGATTAAATAATGACTGTAAGTACTGAAAAAGCATGGAAATAATGCTTTATCTTATCCCATATGGAATTTGGAAAACAAGAGGCAAACTTCATCAAATAACTATGCCAATATAACTTTCCTTCAACTGGTTACCTAATTATCATAACTTTTAGGCTTGCTGAAAATGACATCAATGAACAATAAACTGCAAGGTGAATAGACACCAACCACTGAGAAGCAAACAAAGATAACATTTGTTTGGTTAGAACACAGAATTTAAAAAAACAAAGAAACAAAAAAACACAACAATGAAATATTGAATTCAGTAATTTTTTTAGCTTCTTTTTATTAAAGGTTCTGCAAGACATAACATCCTGTCATCTTTTTAGCATCTGAGATCCAGAAGGCTTAACACAGAGATCCAGTGCTTATACACCTGCTAGACAGGAACGGTACCCATAGGCATTGATTCTATGGTAGTTTTAAGGGACACCACTGTTATGTTCTCTGATCACAGAAATTACATGAAGTTTAAACCTTTGCTTCTCAGCAACATCCTATCCTCTAAACCCTGCTGAGTACCTGTTCTCAGACAGATATTTTTAAGCCACATGTATTAGAGCATTCATTCATGTCATTGATTGGAAGCACACATGGGCCTAACACATTAATCAGCGGTGAAAAAAATGGCCAAGCAGGACTTCTGAAATCCAGTGATTACAAAGTAGTGGTTACATGCAGGAGGAGAACTGAGGAAATTATATTCTGAAGCAAGCAGACAGGCAGCAGTGGAGGATGGAAGCTGATACCATCAGGACTGAAGATAAACCTCTCCATATGGGGCTGTGATACTCATTTCCTCGATGCAATTATTATCACTATTACTATTTAAGACATTTACTACAGCTACGTGATTTAACCACTGTTAAACCAACACTGTTCAAAGCAGAACGCACTAGAAACATACTACAAATTGTCACAAAGAAATAGGGCTTGTTTACTCCCTGTTACAGTGTCAGTGAGTCAAAGAGTTGATCTCAAACAATAAAAGCCTGACAGGAGAAAATGCCACCAGCTCTGTCAGACTCCTGGAAGAGAAAGTTAAGGCTCAAATGATAGCGTTGATCTTTGACTGAAACTGTGAAATAAGCCAGTTTCTTCAAAGCCAAACATAGTGCCACAGCCAACAATAAGGAATCCTTTCTTTTCTTCCACACAACGAACTTTTTGATGTCAAGCTCTGGATACTTTTAAACACACTAAAAAGGCATTAGCAAGGCAAAAGTGTATGACCCTGGCCTATAAACAATCACAGAACCGGTTTTCCAGACTAATCTTATTTTTCCTTGTCTCACCTAAAATCCAGTACCAAGACTTGTTATTAATAGGTACTTTAAGGTTTTAACTAGCTTTTAACTATTTTTTTCTTTCACTATCTAAATCTGAGCAAGTGATCAGATTTGTTCATTAAGCAAACTCCAAAGTATCCATATTTTATTAGTCACATGGAAACCAGATCACTACCCACAAGACTTCAAGAAGAAACACTTCACTAACAGATCAGAATCTAAAATTCATCCTTTTTAAAGACTAACAGCCCTAAAACACATTATTTCATGCTCTTACATCAAATAAAGGTAATTAAAATACCATGTCTTCTGTTCAGAAGTTATCCTCAGTTGTCATTCCCGAACTGATTCTCAGCATCACTTCTAATGTCCTACATAATTCTACCCATCCCTAACAAACAATTCTAGTTTTAAAAAAGCCTACATTCTCTACATCCATTTCAGTGTATTTTCCAGTGTAACTTTACAGATTTCTGCTGCTTCTCACTAAAAATCAGATTCACCTATGCTTACGTTTTAATTTTAGATATGACTTTATTTGAAGCTTTCTAAAATTTGAAATTTTGCAAATTTTAGAATTTGAAATTTTAACCCATACTGAGTAAACTAACATCAGCATATTGCAGATGCCATAACCACTACAAAAGAGTAACAGCAGAACTAAACAGTTAACGACTAGAAACAGAGCCAGAAACAATGGATAGACAATGACTTAATCAATTAGTGCACACCCTCTTTTTCCCACCTATCACCTCCAGTAAACTGTTCTTGATATAACTCTATTGGCCAATTCAAATTTGTTTAGCTGCAGGTCTTTCCATCACAGAAGTCAATAGCGAAGTCACTCAGTTGCAAGTACAGACCAATCTTTTCTACCTGGAACAGATCTTAGGCATCCAAAATCCCAGGAGTGCAACGTTTGACTTCATGAGCCAAGTGCTTACTCAGCAGGCATCCAGAAAGTAATGCATTATTTCACTTAGCCATACCAGCACTTTATTATCCATTTTATGTAAGAATTCGTAACAGTAACAAGCGTATTGTTGCACATGTAACAAAAACATAGGAGCAAGCAGCAGATACTCCTTCTGACCCTTGTCAGGTGAATTAATTGCCCTAACAGAGACAAGTGCCTTCAGAACAGCAAAACAAGACAACAGAAATGCTCCCAAATGCTAGAAAAACCCAAAGAATGTATGCTGTGAGGAAATGAACTAGATTTGAAAAATAAACTGCATTGAAGTAATTCTCTGTACTACTGTTAAAACTGTTTTAGTTAATGTACAGAATCACATGCAATACTTCACAGTAAACCAATTCCATGAAATTATGTGCTTGCCAGAAGGACATGGCGTAAGCTACCTACTGAGGTCTTACCATTACAAACATCCATTTCATTTTAACGTTAGATGACCACACACAATGCAAATAATACTTATTTAAAAAATAGCTTAACTAATGACACCAGTTAAAACCCAGACACTAAATATGAACCCAAGTCAACCCTAAACAACGGGAACAATGTCCATGTAACTTTTATACCCTGTACTTCCCAATCTTCCGTACTTTTACTGATGCAAAATAGATCAACTTAGAAAAATGTGTACTAAAGTTCTGTAACATTTTTTATTATGAGGGATTACCTTCAGGGTGAAAAGATGCGCTATGAATACAAATTTCACATGATCTAAAATGTAAAAGAAAACTGCTGCATCTTTATCTTCTAGTCACCTAACAAGATAACATGAAGATTACACCATTCAAGTTCTACCAAGATAGTTGTGTGTTTAATTATTAGTCTGGGTCACCATTCAAAGCCCTAGTTATTCAGTCACCTTCCTTTATTCCACAAGCTGGAGTAGAGATGCCTTGAACAAAAAACTCTCAGTTCACTGACTGTATATCTGATGGTGAGCTGAAGTGCTAAAACTAAGATACAAAGAAAAAGTTCTTAATAAATCCAAGGCTAATTTACTTTTACTCCTGTGCATTTCAAAACTTTGTTATAATACCATGCATGTATATAAGATCTATGTATCCGGTTTAGAATTCTAAATTGCTTATATGTATACCCAGCACCTTTTATACTAAAAATCTCCCAGTACCTAGTATGGCTTTATGAAAGAGACATAAATTTAAAAACAAACAAAGAAAACCCAAACCCAACTCATTATTCTTTTTAATTCATTAGAGAATTAAGAGAACAGGTGGTACTTGGAAAAGCATTTCATGAACTGTCATAACCAAGATAGACTGTGTGACACAAACATGTATGTCAAAAGCCACCACAGCTGAATGGTCAAAGATGCATGACACCATGTACAACTATATAAATTAATGAATGAGAAGTTTTTCTTAGTCAAATCAATTAGCCTTATACATGCCTTATTGAACATTAAAAAGCATGAGGATCTGATGTACAAACAGAAAAAAAATCAAAGGAAAAAAGGGAATGCAGCTTTGGGTAGAATATGATCAGGGGACATCCAGACAAACAAAATGAAGTTTATTGTTCTCAGCAATGTAGAGGTCATTATCTAAGACTTCCATTGTGCCCAGTCAACAGACTGGGACTAAATTCAGATGCAGCCATTCTCATCCAGTACAGTGTTGGTTTTTATTTGCTTTTTTTTGGTGACAGGCATTTCCCGTTACATTCCCGTGACAAATGTCACTTGGCCCTATTTGACAATGTGTACACGAGGGCAGACACTGAGCAACCCCTCACAGTCACCAGCCACTTCCCACTGTATTTCTGCAGAAGGGCATTTCACATGAAGGTTTAATTGGACAAAGGTAAACAAAAGTACATCTTTAATCTCACCTTATGACTATCATTCCCTCTAGATCTAGAGTAGATAAAGCGCTGCCATTCTATCATCAACATGCAGCTGGGTCACCAATAAGGGGCAGCTCTTCCAGAATCAATGTTAGATCTTTTCTATTAGAAGGGTCACACAGAAATTGACCTTGAGAGACCAGGTCAGTTGAGGACACAGGCAGTTTGGGGTTTTACTTGGGTTTTTGTTGTTTTGGTTGGTTTTTGTTTTGTTTTTTCCATCACAGTATTAATAAAATAACCAGTCTTTCAAGAACTACTGTAACTTACATATGCTCATGGATACAGGAATGCTCAGCCAGGTCCAATGCACTTAGATGATCCGTGACCAACTGTCCTAGATGGTAGAGTTTACAGCAGGGTGTTGAACTTTGAGGTCTGCCTCTAAGACAGTCCACTTCAGAAACACTAAAGAGGCTGGATGGCAGAGCTAGAGTTCTTAGAAGATACCGAAGCAAATGCCCAGGGTAGAAGAGAGAGAGCTTCTCTCTCTCACCTATGCAAGATGACAGATGTCAGTTAAATGTTTTTTTCATTTGTTTATGTGTACACATCCTTAAAAAGTCTGCTTGCATTTCAATTTCATTTCACTGTCATTCTTTACCTGTGTCTTCAAGGCAATATGCCATAATGGTGGCATGGACTTTGAGAGGAACCGACAGTAAATCACAGCTTCAGCCTCAGAAAAGGGAAATGTCAAATTGAAGTAAAAATACTTTGAAACATTCTATAAAGACAGTGAAAGTACAGAAATGTATCTCAAGTTACAGGGGAGAGGTTCACATATCTGAAGGGACTACATGGAAAGTCATAGTATCCAGTGGATGCAATAAACACACATAGCAATGAATCATGAGAAATCCATTACTAGCTGCTACAAGAGAATTCTGGAATTGATGTTTGCTTTGATTCCTTCAAAACTAAGCAAGATGAACACCAAAAAAAAAATGACATGGCCATAACATTTCACCAAGCTAAATTCTTATCTGTAGACAAGAATTAGTCTCAAGTGAAACGGCAGTTAATTTATTGTTGACAGTTCAGGATACTTTTCAATGATGAAATCATTGCCAACAGTAACTCAGGACTCTGAAAGACAAATTCTCTCACACTGAAAAAATGAAACTGCTACCCAGCCTTCACTTACTCTGAAGTTAACCTGAATAATAATTTTAGAAGTTGTCTGGTCAGGGAAAGTAAGACTCATTAGTTGAAATACAATACTAGTAACCCAGAGACTTGCTGGCAACTTGAGTTTCTTTTTTTTTTTTTAGAGGGGAATGTGCAGATAGTATTTAAAGCACATCAGAGAGTCAGCTTAACATAATGTACTACTACAGGTATCTTTCTTTCTAAAGCAAACTGAGAATTTGAGAAAAATGAGAAATCCTTACCTACATTTTCTCTCTCAGCATCAAATACATCTTTGCCACCATTTTCACCACTCAAGTTCAAAACAAGGTGATCTTCATAAAATCCTCTTCCTCTTACAACATATTCATATCTCATCTGAAACCTTGTTGTTGTTCTTGTTGTTTTTAATAGGACCTATACATGTAAGTATCAACCTGCCTGTACAGCTAAAATTCTCATTTTTCCCCCACTTATCCATGCAATCCAACTTGACTCCAAACTGATCTACACAGTGTTCAACCTCCAAACTACTCATTTCAGTGCTTGCCAAAGGCTTCAATAACCGTAACGACATTGGTCTTCAATGATCAAGCCTTTCATCAGCAATTTTTGACTATTCTTTTGTTCGCATCTTTATCATTGTATATCATTTCATGACAATTGAAGACAACCTTAGTTAACACACTTGTAAAAGTCTGTCTTCCATTACTCCCACAAATGCAGTGAGCCAATACAACCTGCTTCAATACCTAAAACTCTTATCTTTACTGATAGTGTATCTGTTCTTCCTTACCCATGTTTCTTTTCTAGTGTGCAGTTACGTGGCACTTAGCTGCCCACTGTGGTTAACCCACAACACTACCTTACAATTATTCCTGTTGCAGCGGGACCTACTCACAGCTTGAAAACACAGAGGAGCTTGACATGCACCAAAGTCAGGCAAATAAAATATTCAGACATACTCCGTTTTGTTTATAACACCATAACGGCCAACACAAATTCAAGACACCTTCTTTTTTGTTGGGTTTGATTTTATTCCATTTTTTCAGAAGGTAGAATCTTAAAAGTATGGAAGGGACTGCCCAGGGAGGTGGTGGAGTCACCATCCCTGGAGGTGTTTAAAAAATGAGTGGATGTAGTACTTGAGGATATGGTCTAGTGGTTAGGGAGATATTGGGATGAAGGTTGGACTTGATGATCCTGGAGGTCCTTTCCAACCATAATGATTCTATGCTAAGTTCTTTCATAATCAGGGAAGTCCAGGGTTGCATGCAATAGGACAGAGTGAGATTGTATAGAAACAGGTAAGAGGGATCCAAAATAAATGCTCAGGTTTAAAGAAAACAGGGAGAAAGGCACAAGACACTTGCTATGCTATTCAATGTCTGTTAGTAAGTTTCTGTTGAAGGTTTCCCTCTTAAACCCACTGGTTTAAGTCCTAGTTATCAACTTCCTATCCAGCCATTCTTCTTTCTCAGGCTCATATAACTTGAGCTAGACTGATCCATAACTTCTGGAAGCGAATGGTGAGAATCTGAAGCCTCTGAGCTGCCAAGGTTTAGGGTCTCAGCTGTCCACCAGATCCCAAACACTCTCTCTGTTAACCCCTCTCCCCTCCAAAATGAGAAGGGAGAAAGGGAATAAGGGAGAGAGATTTACGGACTAGAAAAGAAGACTAAAACAGCTTTAATAATGATAATAAAATGGAATATATACAAACCCAATGTCAAACTCAACCCCTCCTGATGGCAATTACTTCACCATTACCACTGATGCTGTGAAGAGGCCACTGGGTAAGTCCCAGACTGCACTAAGTCGCAGACAGGAACCAGAATGTGGAGCTGGATTCTGGACCTGAATTCAGGAACACATGGACTGGGATCAAAGGCAGAAAGGAGAGAGTCCTCCTTGGATGCCAGCCATTGAAGAAGAGCTTGACCCTCATGATCCCTCAAGCTGGATATGATGTATATGGGATGGAATACCTCATTGGGCACTTTAGGGTCACCTGTCCTGGCTGCTCCTCCCCACAGGTGCAGCCTTTTACTTTCTGCAAGCCCAGTGTGGTACACAAGAGTTAGGCATGACCTTGGTCTGCGCAGCAGCAAGTATAAGCAAGAGCCTTTCCGCATACCAGTCCTTGGTAGTAACTCTAAACATTGAGTGTTATTACTGCTAGCAGCAGACACTCTCTGCACAAACATGCTGTTAACTTCAGAAAGTGCAGTTACTTAGCAAAGACTGAACTGAAAAGTAAAATCACTGAACAGAATTAGTTGTTCCAACTCAAACCAGGACATGAGCATAATAGAAAACAGGAGATTACCCTGCCTTAGTGAAAGCTACCTTGAAACACTGGCAAAAGACTATCTGTACTGGGTGGTGTCTAACATGGTCATGGACTAAATTATAAATAACAGCAGTGCTAGAAAGTGAAGCACTCCAGTCAACCTACAAAAATTACAGCATGAATCTATCAACACACTTTTTTCCCCAATCTGAGTAAGCTCTTACAAGGAGTAAGATGATGTCACTCAGCCCACATTTGCCCTCTTCTCAGATAAAATTACTCACAGTAGAAATTATAACAATGACTGATCACACACTATTACTGCAAATTAATGTAAAATCAACAGCTATGGAACAGCAACAGCATGCTCTAATTCCTGGCATATGTCAGTTTTGAATATGGACTTATTACTAGTACTACATATTTTTCTTATACAAGAACTTTGACACTTTATCCAAAATTCCAGAACAAAAATGCATAACATACTAAAACCAAATTAGGACTTCCTCCAATCATTGAGGCTCACAGGGGTGCTATTAAAGTATCACAGCACCTCAGCTGGATTTGCAATGGCTGATAGTACCACCTATTCACTCTGTGTACCACAATTCAGCTCAGTTGTGGACAATGTCAAAGTGGAGCTATGTCCAGTGATAGCAGCTTCTACTGTCCTTTGCTCCTCTCCATTCGGTTTCATAAGGACTGAATCTTGCGATTAATGGATTTTGCATTTGTGGGTAAAGGCGTGAGGACTGCACCAAGTATATACGTGACATCATCACTGAGTATGGATACTAAAAAAGTAGTATTAAATTGTATCTGTTCAATATATGTTTTCATCTCTTTTCAGACACAGAATTCCTCTTACTTCACCCTAAGAACGTACTTAGGGCTCAAGACAAAAGTCATAAGAGACAAAAGACTGGGCTGCTTGAAGCTGGGTCAAATCAACAAATCAACAGCTTCAATGATCAAAGGTGGGGAACAAAAAACAACGACCAATCTGCTCAGGTCCACACACAGTTCTGCAATATTTGTAGTATGAAAGGAGCTACTAACAGTTGGTAATTAGCTAGAAATGGAGAAGGTATATCTTGCTCTATACTTAATTAATTCACCCTGACTACAGAAGGGAACCTTGTGAAAAAGGGACACTAAAATTCCAAGTGTAATAATGTTTATACTGCCTTGAACGTAGCCAGAGTAAGCAAAAACATAAGCAAATTCCCCAGAAATTTGTGAAGTAAATTCACAACTAAATGGTGAAGTTTACATTTATTAATAAAATGTTCACACTCCATCAATCCAAAATGCTAGCTGGTTTATACCTTTTTTAACATTTTTAAGACACTGACTTTTGATTTAATGCTTTAAGTGTTGTAGGGTTTTTTTTTTGCGCACAATGAACATATACCACTGATACATTCAGAAGAAATCTTTCCACTGATTGGGACATGAGTTTCCTCTGATTACAGGAAGTCAGAAACTTCCTGCCTATTGCACTTTCCTCTACTTGCGCTCATCCACTGTTCTCTCATCCAGCCACAAAAATTACAATTTACAGGAGTCCAGATTTCTGCACACTTCAAGAGGAAAGAATCTTTTCAGTATCATCTGCTACATATTTTCATGAAGCAGTATAAGTGGCAGGGGACAATCAGTAAAAGCTTGATGTATAAATGTGAATCTACAATGAAAACCAAACGAGGTAAAATCTTTGACCTGTTAGGCCTGACTACTTAATGCGTTGTACACAAAGACTGAGCTATAACAAACTTCAAAAGGTATTGTCACAAGCAGCACCACGTTCAGTTTTCAGTCTACAAAAAAATACACACATATATATAAAAGAATTGCCCAGTTATGTATTTGAATTTATCACTTTTTCCTCAAACTGTGTATATTTATTAGCACCATAAGCATACACATAAATGATGTAAATTAAAAATGAGTCAGGTCTAGCGGAGGAAGCACTATGCTATTGACTCATGAATAACTAAAAGACAAGCAAGGCTCCCACATTTTTTAAAAATAAGTGGTTCCAATAGAAATAACAGGCTGTATATGCTGCAAGAGTTCAAGCTACCATTCTGAAAGAACAGATAAGTTTTGTAGGAAGCAGGACATGCAAAACAAGCATGAGTATCAGCTGAGAGCCACTCTTCTCACTAAAGAAATTAATAACCTCATTATGCTCCCCAGCACAATTATCAAATAACCTAGCAGGTCTACATCAAGAGAAATACACTAAATGTTTATTTTTGCCCCACAAGCATTGGTACACTTCTTGTTGAATCTACCCTTTGACTCTACTTCTCAAATTTCTTTTACACAGTCTCCTATTTAACGTTTAAATTACTTTCCATGTCTCCTACTTAAACTCATTTAAATTGTATGATTTATTAAATATTTTACAGTATGCTCCTGTATTAGCTTTGATAGGATATTATAAAATCTGGCTTCTAACAAGAGCTTCCCCTTTGAGTTGTTGTTTGGCCTTGAATCCACTTCCCTCTCACTGAAAATGATTAATGCTATTTTCATGTATAGATGAAAGGCTCTACAAAACTACTAAATGTTAATCATGAATACTCCAGATAACATTTAGTTGAGAAGGTACAAGAAATCAAAGTACCACCTTGACACTGGATCCTTTTACTGAAATTTACAGTGCAGCAAGCATGCTGCTATGAGAACGATTACGAAATAAACATGAAATATCATTACAGGCTTAAAAGTCTCTACTTTTTAAAGAGGTCAGATAGATCTGAAAGGTCAACAGGAATACTGACAAACCCTTTAAAAGCAGAAAGGATAGAAAAACAAATCACAGTTTAAGAAAATAATCCTATTTTTGAAAGTGAATCTGTTGGGGAAGATCAGAAAATACATCAACGGTTTTGAACTGTGCAACATATCAAGCTTCAATCAGTAAAATATACCTTATGCAGGTCTGCTGTGAGCAATGACAGGAGAGAAAAAAATAAAAGTTGGAAGAAAGATTCTGTATGTTCATATCATAGAGGATGCAGGAATCACTGGTCACCTCCACCACTGCTAATGGAAAATTTCAGGACCCAGAATACAGTCCTATCCATCAACATCATGTGAGATTAGTGACGTCAAAAAATGTAAGTAAATGGTCAGCATACTGGCAAATCAAATTTGTTGTTGACACATCTAAGGCACAGTAGTTATGAAATAATCATCAGCACTGCTCAAGTAACTACTGAGCTTTAAGCTACTCTTAATAATTCAGAAAAGAGTGCTGAGGATGACAATGGGAAGGTAGATTATAAACACAACACTGTAAAATCTGTAAAGAGATTACATATTTCCATGGATAATGAAAATGCCCAGCTATATAAAAACTACATATCAAAAAGAAAAACACTAGGGGGAAGAACACTCAGTATCAGCACCATAAACCCTTACACACCGACAAGAATTTAAGGAGCTCCATGGTATGGTGATTATTCCATAACTGGGAATTTTTTTGTAACTTCCTTTAAAACACTTGCTGTTGGCCACTGTAAGTGACAAAACAATGGCCTGGACGACAATCAGTCTGATGCCAGGTACAACTCTCACGCTAACATCAGTGAAGTCTAAATGCCAAAAATGCTCTTCTACAGTTCTAGAAAGATTCTTTAAAACTTTCAACAAGTTCCATACCTTCTCAACATTCAAGTCTATTTTCAATACACATCACACAGCTATACTTCCTTCCACCAGGAAAAAGAAAAGGCCAACAGTATATCTGTGTAAAAGCTAGAGATTAAATAAAAATACCACTTACTATCAAGCAGGCACAATCCAGGTTTCAAGAAACATCTTTCAGCCATTCATTACTTGATAGTTCAGAACCAGAGGATACTGACTAGATATGGTTAAGGGTTAAACAAGACAGCTCACTCAGAATGTCTTGACAGCAGAGGTCTGTTACAGACCATCAACTCAAACTAGAGAAGAGTAGGAATTTTTTTGTAAGCCCATATTTGGGCTGAAAGAAAACTGTCAAACTGAAGTCTTTAATAACGAACTTTGTATCTCAGGATCTTAAGCAGCCAACAGTAAAAATGTCAGGTTTTAAAAATTATCAGCAACGGTTTTCTAACAGAACTCACTATAACCGAGAGAGAAATTATCATATATCCCATTATAATGGACTAGAAATCAGGCACAGTCAAAGTCAATCTGATCATGATCAGATTATGTAGCCAGATAGAGAAAACTGATATCTGTGTAAACGTATGATGTATGATGCACACACACACTCCTGAGGTTTCAAAATTTCTGAAGCTGAAAAGAGCAAAAGAAGCTGAAAAGAACAAAATTGATTGGGAAGAAAGATCTTCGACAGAAAAACACGAAAATGGAAACTTCCTTTAGAGGGCTTTTGTCTCTGGTCAGGTTACAGCTTACAATGAGGACAACTTGGGCTACAGCTCATTGTAGTCCAAAACCTGATGTTTTTGAAAGAAACAAGCAAGTTAAGGAAAAAAAAAAAAGCATCAACAATGTACAGAAGAGGAAGCTTGATGACCATCAACATAAAATATAGTTACGGAGTTTGGAAACTGAGACACATAAAACATCCACGTATGGCACAGCCAAGAGAGTTAGCAACAAATACCACTTCAGCAATAGCAGAGGCCCATAACTAGACAGAGGTGGCACAAGTGTTAAAAATCGTAAGGAAAGACCAAAAATAGTCAATAAATACTTTCATTCTATAGTTGGAAAGATTCAAAATGGTATAATTGTATCACATTATATTGATTTTCTTTCCAACTCATTTGTTAAACAGATGTTCCAGATCAGATGTTAAAAAACATCGTGAGACAAACATCTTAAATCAGCATACTTGTTAAACTTATCCCCAAGTGCTAGAGTAGTCTGCCCAGCAAATCAATGATCTGTTGATGTTCTGTTAAAACTACATACTTTAAAATCTGTATCTGTCTTTAAATCGTAGGGATTGCTACTATGCAGAGGAACAGAAACAGTGTCAAAGGGACAAATCAAGTTTTAAGGCAGTCTGCTGTGATAGAGACTTCAGACAAGATAACCAAAACCATTGAAAGACAGATGCATTCAAATGTATTCAAACAATAATTGCATGCCTTATTTTTAAATAGTGGAAAGGATGAATCACTGAAACAAGTCATCCAGGGAAGTAAATGGTAGATTCTCAGTGTCTTGATACACTATTAATAGAAAAAAAAAAGCTTAGCCGACTAGTAGTTCAGAAACCAAAGCTACTAAGACAAAACCGGATGCTATAATACATTTAAGGTGAAATGTTCATGTGTAGATTTGATTCCCACTATGATGCACCACTACATGATGCAGTACCAAATGCAAGTCAGCTTAAGCAAACACATGAACTTTTCACATACATAGAACTAGACTAAGCCCCCCAAATTAAACAGTACAGATAGAAAGCATTGGGGTTTTTTAGACAGAACACAGGATACTAGGAAACTGTCTCTTTTCTGCTGCATTCAGTTCAGTATCAGTGACAACGTGACTCTTCCTATTATTTTCTGATTATTTCCAACCAGACTTCGGGTCATGTTAGACTCAGTGCTTTTGGGAAATACACATTTAACCACTAACAGAGGCAAAATACCCATTTCTACTCTGTTTGGTAATTCATCAACCTTTATCCAAAATATGCTAAGTGTTGAATGTTTATCACCAAAGTCTGAAGGCAGTTTGACTAACTGCTCCAGCTTGGCTCTTGCTTCTTATCCCAACTCTCAGAGTATAAATATGGTCAACCATTTCTCCTCAAAGGCTGTCACACACACACACTTCCATAACATTCAGAGCAACCATGCTTTTTTTTAATATTCAACATCAATAAAAAGAACATGAATTATTACATTATGTTATCCAGTATGACAGGGATCTCGAACTCTGCATCATTTTCAACTCCTTTTTTACAAAGTATTTGATCACAGAAGCTGCAATATCAGAAAAAAAAAAAAAAAAAAAAAAGAAAGAAAGAAGTGAAATACAAACCACGGTAGCAACCTGCCTAAAAACTGGAGAACGTAACAACTCTGTCTCTTCTTTTGGAGGTAAAAAATAGAGAGTTTAAGCCTCACTAACGTAGCAACCAAACACAGGCAAGAAACTCCTTCTATCATGTTTAACAGCCCCCTTCCTCTGCAAGCAGAACTCAGCCAAAGATCGGTGTTTTTATAGACTACAGACTGAACTGTTTTGGGCACTTTCCTGGGCTAGAAGAAAAAAGCACGCAAAACCTATGGCGTATTTACAACCGAGCAGTGTAAAGTCTAAGTTGGACAGTTTAGATAACATACCACATTTGCACTCTGCAGACATCACTGGCTCCTGATCCAAAATGCTCTTACACATGCTAATCAACAAAGCCTCAAATGGACTAGGAACTGATTATCTTAGAAACTGTCTATCCTCCACAATTCTCAGCAACAGCTGTTGTCAATTATGGCAGCATACCTAACAGTTTAAGATAAAACTCCTAAGGATGTAGCACAAAGTAAACTTTCTAAGACTTCGTCAACAGAATTCCTTTCTGGGCAAAGCGTAAATCAGTTCTTTCCACAGCCCTTTGTCGGTGAAAAATGAAGTTATAATAGCAACAACAACCCGGAGACAGCAAAGATGATCTCCAGTGCAAATCATAGGCAGGCAGAAAACGTGTAGCACATTTCCACCAAATCCCATTTTTCCTGCACATTAATATGAGGTATCAAAGGCCAAAAGATGCAAGTGCAAACAGAAGAGATAAGAACAATGTTTGAGCAAAACCAACACTGGAATGCAAAGAAGGAAAAATATGAGAGGAATGTAAGTGAAAACATATCTCAAGGTAAGTGCCCCTCTCGCAGGTGGCACAGTATTTTAAGTTTGAGATCCCTGTCATACTGGATAACATTATAATCTGATAATTCATATTCTTTTTATTGATGTTGAATAGAAAAGTATTTAAGCTCTGAAACATTTCTGTGTGACAAGTGCTAATATTGCAACAGAAACTGAAAAACTTTTTGTACAAAATCAAGTTTGTGGCTTTCCTCAGATTTCTAAGAAGGTGAAATTAAGTGAAACATGCAAGAATCTCAACAGTGTAACTGTTCAGCAAAGCTACAAGTACAAGCCTTACCTACCCGCCTTCCCTCTACAAAGCCGGAGAACAGACTCTGGTTTATTTCACTAAAAAAACATTTCCTTTAGTATCTTTTGAAATACTGTTCTCACACTAGTGAGAGAGTTTGGAGTAGGCTGTGTGGAATTCTGTTTACCTGGCAGTCTGAATGTATTACAACACAATCTTAATTGTAACAACTTTGTAACAACTCCAGTAATCGTTACCATTACCTATATATATACACATGACTTTTAGGGTAACAGTATTTAGGCCATACATTGGCCAAAATGAGCCAGTAAAAAAGAAGTCTGACAACTAATAATTCACAATTGGGTTAACTCCTGCACTTGTTTACAAAGAAAAAGGGACTCGTTTCAAAACCAGAAATCATTATCATCCACAAACGCTGTATTTTAGATCTCAGAGTATTTCAACTTGCAAGCTGCAAATCTAAGAGTGGATGATGATTCAGAGAGGATTTAATTTAACTGTATGCTTCATGACCCTCAAATTCTTAAAAATATTTTGAATACCTACAATCAGCCCACATTTATTTGGAACATATTTTGGAAGCTTTAGTTTTCACAGAGGAGGTATTACCAGTCAATAACCAGATTACCATGGGGCAAGTAACAGAACTGAGAAGTAACAACTTTAATGAAGTTTCATTGGTCTGAAAAGAAATACTTTCTTATGTGGTGCTTTTTAACCAGGTTTCAGAGTGGTTTGTAAGGGAAGGTAAGCAGGATTACTGAGATCAACACGGCGCAGGGATGCTGTGGAGCTCAGTGGCAGAACAAGAAGAGTCTCCCCAAGTCCCATTCCAGTACATTTTGGACCATGATTTTTTTACCTATTTCACCATTTTCACGTATATATACACCACTATTTCTTAAAAGCAGACCACAAAGCCTCCAGGATGTGTAATACCACATAGGACAGGTAGCTAAACTAAATTACTGATGTACAGCAATCTAACAGTACAGAACTCTCAAACAGCTAAAATGTGGTCTGTGGAGCTCTTCTACTGAACTCCAGACTTGTAAACCACTTGCACGACTGTATCCTAAAGAAAAACAAGTGTGACAGTTAAACATCTACCACTGATGGCAATAAACGGGACAGCCTGCCCAGACTGAGTCAGATAGGTGAGAACAGGGAGGAAGAGTGTCTCTGGGACAAGAAAAGTGAAAGGAAGCCAAGCTTCTTCTAAAAACTCTTTTCCAAGGCCTGGAGGAAAGAAAAAAAAAAAACCTCACGAAGACCTTTACTTCCCCCTTCAGCCGCCAGAATCACCACCACTACCGGTAACAACAACAAAAATCCAGAGGGAGAAATCTTGTGACACATCTGCCTCCTCCTCCCTCCCTGCTTTCACCTCCCAGAACGGAGGCTCTGGTTCCAGGTACCGCTGCCGGGAAACACCTGCCCCCTGCATAGCCCGGGCCGAGCCCCGGGCCGCCGCCCGCTCCGGCGGGTCCGGGCCGTCGTGGCCGGGCTGGCCGTGCTCGCCGTGGCCGCGCTGCTCGCGCGCACCCAATGCGGAGGACAGGTCCTCCGCCCCCCAGCTCATCGCCACCAGCCGCGCCTTGCCCGGAAAGTCACCGACATAATCGCCGGTCTTGAACATCGCCG
>JAVSBS010008974.1:0-43534 GCA_033124195.1 Coracias cyanogaster | reverse complement strand
GGGTAAAAAAAAAAAAAAAAAGGAGCTCAGGGTTGGGTTGGGTCTCAGTCTTCCAACGAGTTTTTTTTGCATGTGTTTACCTGTTTCTTACACAGCCCAGTGAAAGGAAATGACCTTAGCAGGCATGCTAAGCACATCTATTTATTCTTTAAAGTATTGACACTGCAGTGCTGATTAATGGAGGCTTTCCTACATCTTACAGATCACAGCTCTATGAAAAATCTGCTTTAATGATGATAAATTCAATGCAAAGCTTTACAGGCCATATCATCACCCCTGAACTCGGGCGCTTAAAATAGTGAAAATCCAAAATAAGGCACTACTTTCCAGTAGTGTATAACCATGCAGAAATTTAGTCCAACCTACTGAAGAAAGGAACAAATTGTAATGAAAGACAGAGACCAGGCCAGCTCCTTACCTATTTTAAGGCAGGAGTAATATGCAAGCACATAATATTCTACACATAATGCAAGAGCATGGGCAGCCCAAATTTACTGTGATTTGTTCTCCCTTTTTATTTGGTTTATCTAACCTGTGCTTTTCTGATTTGTTAAGCTTTCAGAGACATACCGCAGGTTGAGATAGTGTACCCATGAGGAAGACAGACACAAAAGCCAATAAAAAGCATTCTTCTCCAGCAACTGAACAAGTAATGCATTGTTACAGAAAGCACTAGGC
Organism: Coracias cyanogaster; assembly: GCA_033124195.1. Taxonomy (NCBI): domain Eukaryota; kingdom Metazoa; phylum Chordata; class Aves; order Coraciiformes; family Coraciidae; genus Coracias; species Coracias cyanogaster. The sequence goes on along the minus strand of JAVSBS010008974.1, from coordinate 42,856 downwards.
TAACATTGAAGGAAACAGGCTAAGAAATACCTTTTTTAAAAGTTGGGAGTAAGAGCAGATGACCCACTTATTTACAATTATATTTTGGCAGTTGTATTTGGGTTCTCTTCTTTGTTTACAGCTGTTTATCATACAAACTATTCAGTGGAGCATATTTAAAAAATTATTAGAAGGCACACATATACAAAATGCATTAAACTTGCAAGAAAACTTAAAATTGCAAGAACACAATTCCTAGTCCCAGCTGTGTATCCAAGGAATGTCAGACAATATTCTGGGTGATCAATCCCAGAAGAAGAATACCTTACGAGGGGCTACAGAGTACAAAACGCATCTTGCCGAAGATACTCATATTTTACAGGACTATGCTTATGCAAACAAGTGGTTTTCTTTCCTATGAGAAAAAGTTTGCTGATGAATTATTTAGATGTGAATTTAATACTGAAAAGTCTGATGGCTCAATACCTATTGCTGTAAATAAAATTTCAGACTCATGTGCAGCTGCTGCATGTTTGACATAGGCCATGAATCCACACACAAATTTCCATTTTAAAATGTCTCTTCAGAGTTATTTGATACTAAAAAAATCCTAGGAAAGATGAAACCGGCAGAATAAATTCTGGATTAAAAAAAAAACTGTATTAAAAATTCAACCACCTAAAAATTTTCTTGCTCTATAACCTCAGGTGTATCAGCACAACCATCACACAAATCTTTTTTTTCAGATGAAAGTGGGTAATTATAGGAACATGGGGTGGATCCTCAGCTGGTGAAAATTGTTATAGCTGCACAGAAGCCAATTTATGTCAGCTGAAGTTCTGGCCCATAAAATCTCTTCTAAACCTGAAAGAACATCCTGTACTACAGTGTTATTGGTCTTTAGGTGATTGAAAACCATCTTGATGAACAGTGTGGTTTCAGGAAAAAAAACAGGACTGTATGCCTGACAGATTTCTGCTCTATGTCCCTTTATTTAACTGAATTAGAGTGATATATTTCAGCAAAAGCTGGCATGGTGCAATGCACCATTAGTCACATGTTGCTTTTCAATAGTGAAACCATCAATTTTATCATAGATGTGAGTATGTGCAAGAGGTCTAACTATAATTGGAACATTAGCCAAGAAGCAGATGGGGATTCTGATTAAGAATATACCTCCTGGGTATATGTTGTACAAGCAGCATCTCTAGCAGAAGAGAGAAGGTTATCAAGCCCTCTTACAGTATATGCAAACTAGATATAAACACAGCAATATAAGCTAGAAATTTGGTTTTGCATGATGTATGTTTAAGAAAACATTCTCTTTCATGTAAAGTAGGTAAAGCACTCCATGCAATACCAAATGTGTGTCCTCTCTGTTTCACAAAAAAAGCAGTTGGGATTATCTATTTATAAATACAGTATTAAAAAAAAAAATCCAGACTACCACAGTAGGTATGAGTGATTTCAATGTGGCAAATGAAGTAACATTCAAATACTGGATGTTATGGAAAAAGAGAGATCAGACCTACTCACTTGGTAGAAGAACAACTACTTTGTTTTTTTTTTAACAGATCCTTTACATTTTATGGTTAACATAGTTAAACCTTAAATTTAAGGACTTACTTTCATATATTTTTTTAAGAATCAAGGTTTTTGCAGCTACTCACTTGCCTTACCTAGAGCACAAGTAACAAACATACCCAACTCTAAAGAATAAACCTTCAACTCACTCTTGAAAGTCACATCAGGACACAGGGTAGCTTGCATATTCCAAGTGTCATTTTCCTACCTCAGTCTCCCAGCTTTCTTTATAGTCCCTGATATGTCTTTTCCCTCAGTTTGGAAGTTTTGTCATTGCCAGAGCTGTAGCAGAGCACTCATACAGTTCAGATTGCCCTGGCAGACCAGCAGACAACTATTAGTGTCCCAGAAGTATCCAGTTAAATTCAGACAGATTTATCTATGATTCACCAGTGGACTAATACAAAGACACAGAGCACCCTCTTTTTTCCAGAGGATCCTCTTTTTTCTGCAATGATTTTCACCAAGAATATTGCAGCTCCCACTCACTGCACCTCATACAGATTCAAATGCGGCTGAAGAGAGCCATTTCAGTATGTGATGCAACATGCAGAAAGTAACTCTGAGTAGCTATTGCACAGTCCCTTCTGATGAATACATGTCTTCCTTTCTTCTACTCTCATAGTGTACCAAAGACTCTTTCCTGTTATACTTTTTATATAAGGAACTAATTGCTAAAAGAATTTAGGTTATATATTCATAGAATATTATATATACTATACAAACATAACAATCAAGCTGAGAGAGAGCAGCTCAAGTAAAGTAGGTAACTTCACCAAGTGAACAGATATAGATGTTGAAGATGGCAAAGGTTATGACCTCAATATTAGGATTCTCAGGAAAATTATTTATCAGGAGTTTTTACCTTTAACATTCATAACATTGCAGGAGAGCCATTTTTTCTAATGAGTATATAATAAAGGTAATTGGAATTACTAATGTAAAATAAATGGCAAAGATACGTAGGGGAAAAAAAAAATAAATCCAAATCCACACTCTGAAAACACATTGCATGACAATGCAATAGAGGCCACTGAGAGCAGCACCTTCCTCCAGAACACACTCACATCTGCTTTTTGTGGACTAAAGTGCCACAGCATGCACTTTTGTGCTACAAAAAATACAATGATTAGTGGAAATGCAGGCTGTTCGGCAGCCCATGCTAAGGTTTGTGCTTCCATGGCTACATCATAATTGACACTTAATTCCTTTAAAATGAACTATAGCACATTGACCGATGTGATCCTAACAAGGCCCAGAGGCCAGCATTTTGTCCTGCTCACGTGTGAGATCCCACTTCATGGTAATACCTGCTGGCTATCCAAGAGTGGTTTTTGCCCTGTCATGCTGCAGTACACACACTAGCCACTAACTTCTCTGAAATTACTCCTACGCTTACTGCATACATTTCTTTATGATTGTTTTACTGGAAGTGGACAGAGATGCTGGTTAATTTTGCTTCATTATGATATCGAAAAGTATGCTATCATTTAGTAAATTTCTTATGCGATAGAAATTATTCACAAACATTTTGCGATTATCCAAAATCTGGTACCAATCTTACCACTAAAACATGGGAACTATTTATTATCTATACAATGTTGATGCTTCCCTTAGCAGGATTTGTCTGTGTTAATTAAATATTTAGATTAACCTTCAGCTCTTGTGGGTATTTTGCAATATGTTCAGACTGAGCTGTGAACCAACCAAATTGGAGCTGGCTACCCCTGGCCTTTAGCAGTATTTCAGAGAACAAACGCCCTCAAGACTGCTGTGTTCCGAGCTGTGTTGAGCAAGGTAGGAGGATCCAGTTCCAAATTATTTCTGCCACAAGTGCCATAAAATAAAAAAGAAGAGGTTGGAAACAGGCAAATTCTTTTCACTTCCGTAAAAGGAAAGACTGGAGAACTGGACAGGAGAATTCAAGGTTAATGATTAATGAGCAAACAATTTCTTGCAAAGCATTGATCATTCTCTCCTTTTCCTATCTCTTGGCAGAATTTAGCAGCGCATTCCCCAACTCTCAACTCCCATTCAGAGAAAGAAGAAATGAAAAGTTTGCAACTTTTTTCATTTTTCTTGCTTTCTTGTATCATCACCCCAGCAAATACATATGGAGGAAAGAAAAAAGGTAATATCCTATCAAACAAATAGTGATCATGAACTTGTTTTTATATCTTTATTCTATAAAAATTAGGTAGTTTTGACTGTCTGGTCATTTACATGCTGGGGTTTGGAGTTTGAGTGTTATATTCCCTTAAAATATGGTGTTTATAACTGTCTGTGTTTACTGGAAAATGTAGTTGTTTGTAATTACAAGAACCATTTCTCAGTGGAAATCTATACATTCTGAGACTAGAGACTGAATGTAATCTGAACTTTAACAAAATTTCTGCTGCCGCTAATCTAAAAATATATTACTTTAAAAATATACACTGAACTGATATCAGTCAATCTTTTTGGGCTGCAAGTATTCTATAAAATAGATTCAATCTCCTACTATGAATAAAAATTTCTAGCTATCTGACAGTGTTTAAGCTTTCATTTGCTGCATTGCCTAATGTAGGCTGCCTTTCACCTCAAGTGTGATGAGTATCTTTGAGTGAAAGAGATGCATCTGTAGTATGTTTTATAGATAAGTACTGCGGAGGGTTTTTACAATTTACATGTTTGTACAACCATTGTCTGTGCATCTGTGACACTGCACGTTATGTCACTATCTGTGTGACTCTGGAGTATGACAGTGCATCACACAACTGCATTTCTTAAAACCTCACTAAAGTGATTGACAAAATTCCATGTTTGCCTTCACTGTTGAGCCATACATAGCAAGCAGTTTTCCTTCTATCTAACTGCATTTCTAATGCTCTAAGTCTGGAGGGGGTAAATACAGCTTTCTGCTTAGCTGGAATTAAAGCAAGATATGCACATCCACAGAAGTATGGCCTCTTTCAATAGCTGTGTTTTGCATTTCTGTTAATTTCTATTAACAGTTTTAGAAATCATTTGCTATAAAAATGCTTTATATGTAATAGGCACAGTGATTTTAATCTGCAGGAGGGAGGATCACCTTTCTGTGATTCTGCATATTAAACTTCCCCTTGGGTTGCTTTTGAACAATAAAAAATCCTTGAATTAAAAAACAATGAGAACGGTAAATTTCAGTTAATGCCACAGCTTGGCTTGGCTTACCAGGCAGCAAGGCCTGCACGTTCTTAGTGGTCGCTGAACGTTAGCAAGCTATTTAGAAAACTTGATCAAATGCTGTATTTTTGAGAGACCAAAAATCAGAGCACTAATTTTCATTTGAGGCTTCCCACATCATATTTCCTCCGGATCTATTCAAAATCCACTGTGTGCTTAAAGTTTAGTTCACCTTTGATACAACCACAAAGCAGAGAGAGGAAGTCACAGCACCCCCAATCTTTCCCAGCCACAAGTCTTGCCTTAGGCCAGCTCACATTCTCCTACTCCCTGTCTGTGGCCCCACTTACAGCAAGGTCAGGCACTTCACTCTCTCCATCCCCCTTTCCCCTCATGACCTAGTACTCCTATGTCAATGGACTTCACTTGTTTGCTCACTGCTTTTGCAGCTTAAAACCTTGCTTGTGGGCCACAAAGGGCAGGTCACATGGCATATGAACACTAGTGGATACACCTCATTCATAGTATGCTGAAGCAGGAAACTGATTTAAGAAGTACAGCAGGTACATTTCTAAAAATGCAAAGAAAAATCTACTGTTTTCTTCTAGAGGCTAGAAGAAAACAGCCTAATGGGATCTCCTACAGAGAGTAGTTACAAAGTTAAAGGTCCTGATATTCACTTGTTATTCTCATCTTCTGTCAGTTTAAAATCAGTGCAACTCTAATTCCAGCTATCCATTTATGATAATGTACATTTCTGCAGCTTTCACTCTCTTATTCTCCTTTCATTGGCCACACTAGCTTTGTCCAGAAGATAATGTAATTCCCTGTTCTCAAAACTTTGCCTTATTTCTGTTACCATTTGATTTTTTGGTATAGCTCAGTTAGTTCTATCTTCTCCCAAAACAGCTCTGGTGTGTTGACCACGTCTTGTAAACTCAAGGATCTTTTTCCTCATTTCACTTCTCAATGGAGCAAATCCGTTTGCTACATCAGCATATGCAAATGGCAATAACACATTAATCCTCACTAAGGAAGATTAGTGAAGTTTTCAGCCCTATATGAGACGTCTTTTAATGCTGTCAAGTGGAGACAGCTTCCAGCGAGCACAGTATGTATTTTACCTGAATATCCTTCTACCTTGGAGCTTGCTTGTTCTTGCTTTAGCAGGAACTGCAGCAATGAGCAGTAGAACTGTAAGGAGCCTGCTCAAAGCTGACTGACTGGCACATAATTTCAGCACATGCAATTGCCTATAAGGGAACCATCCTCTAAAAGATCAATCACTCTGTAAAAGTCCTTCTCATTTATTTGTATCCAGCACATAAACAACACTGCTTCAATTTCCTCTGTATCATTCTATCCACCTACACCATAAAATAAATTACGTTACAAAAAAAAGAATTTATAGGAATTAGACTGCAGCAGGTAAATCACTGTAGGTAAGTGTATGTAAATCCTTTTGTTTGAGTTACGTACATTAGTACATATTATGCATTCTTATTTTATACTTAATTATGTAGAATAAGATGGACTGCATTACCAAGCAAACACAGTATGACATTTAAAACACACAGAGACGTTATTCTTGAAAAGCCACAGAGTGTTTCTGAAATGCCATGGTTTCCTTGTATATTTGTATAGCAGGCATTTTTGGACAAAATTTCATTATCTAATAGTAGCATCCCAGAAAAAAGACTAGAAATAAGCACCTAAAAATAAAAACCCTTAAGTTGAACCAAGATGATTCTTTCTTAAAGCATGTGAAAAATATTTCAACACAAGTTCTTACTTATTTTTATTCTTCTTCTAGACACATAAAGCTAGGTAGGTATATATTCCACTATTCTACTTCATTGTGTACAGCTGAACTACACAGTAGTTGACATGAATATGTATGTTGTTGAGCTAGCATTTTCTACTTGACAGTCTTGCAGCTGAGCTGGATTTTTTTTCCCCAAAAGAGAAGGTAACATCTTAGTTATTGTCCAGTTCTGCTCTAAGTATCACAGTGCTAACACCTTTCAATTACAACACAGTCCCCAGGAATGGATTATACAGAAAGTTGAATAGCTGCTGTGTTTTCTTTAGTCTCCAATTGTATTACGGAGACATAAAAGATGTGTTGGGTCTATCAAATCCTCCAAAGCCTAAATACAATTCCTCGGTAAAATTCAGTGTACATTGATTCTCTCCATCTTAGTTATACGCACAATATATCATGATTATAGCCTATGGAAACAAGACTAAAAAAAAAAAGTAATATTTCTAATTCAGTGGAACTCATGCATCACCACTGACCTTGAAATTCAGGACACATTTAGTTAGATCATTTAAACAGGGATTCAGGATCTAAATTTTATGACATACCAAAATACTGGTGCAAGAACTCCTGGAAGTTGAATGTTTAGATATTAGGATACTAAGCAGTTACACTAATGATCTCTGTGGCACTATTATTAGGAAAAGTTCTACAAATGTATTTGCTGCCATTTTCTGAATGGCTGTGTTTCAGAAATACTCTGTGTGTACACAGCATTTGCAATGCTTTCAGGAGTCTTAGAACTCTACCAAAATTTCCATCATGTAAACCAGTTATTGTTCCTTTTAGCACCTGGAAAAATCTATAAATATATTTTCAGACATAAATTTTCACCACTGAATCCAAAGCATAACTGTAGTCTAACTAATTGAAGACCCCCTGATTTTTCCCATGAAGAGAGACAATAATGGGAACGCAAATTGACAAAGGAACTATCCATGCATGAAACAAGTTTCAGTATTTCTACTAATGCAAAGTGAATCAACATCTTAATGAGGAGCTTAAATTCACCAGAAGATTACTTCACTTATGCATTACATTCTTCTGACTACTACTGTACAAGTAGTGAACTCATAGGACACTTGAGAAACAAACATACAGAACATTTCTTGATAATGCGCCAGTGCAGTCTAATTGCTTAACTGATCTCCCTCCCTTTTCTATCAAACAAAAGTTATAGTTTTTTTTTAAATATAGAGTTTTAATGGAAAATAACTACCAACAAAAACATTTACTATGAAAGAGAACATTTTTCTTCTCATCTTATTTTGTGGCTCACTCTAGGTTTATATTGCACTTTTCATTTTAGAAAAAACAGTTATGTCCGATCCATGTGCAGCTTCAGGGTTAGTAATATAGTTGCATCAACAACAGTGCAATATTGATGATATAGCTTGTAACACCATATGGTCCCTAACACAGTGACTTTTTTCCTATATTTTAGCTATAGCTAAGAGATTGTTTGCTGAAGCTATGTTGTTCCTTATACAGTAAAATAGCTTGGCAGCAGGGGGACTGGCCAGCAGCCGCTTCCAAGCAACATGATTAAGATTTCCTTGGCAACATAAGCAATAACTGGCAAAAGAGACAGAAGGGGCCATCTATCTACACACGCCAAGCCTGTGTGATAAAGTTCACTGCTTTGGCAATAGGCCAAACATGAATTACAATTCTTGCAAAAAAATTTGTAATGTCTATGTTCCAAGTAAAATAATTACCGCTTTCACTTCGTAGCCCTTATTCTAGAAAAAGTTACTGGTAATTTAATTTATGTTACTGTGACATCTTTCTTTTTTGTTCCTTTCAATTTAAAAAAAAAATCCAAATTGTAACAATTGCTGATATTCCCAGGAAGCATTAACTGCACAGGACTGCAAACCCTTACACATACCCATTTTGATGAGCTAATGAAAGTTTCTGCTAGTGCTGAAATGGTTCTAATACAACATCGTTGTAGAAACAGGAGTTGTTGCCTAAGAGTACTTAAAGACATTATATTGGCCTCTCCAATTTGCTTGCCCAGTAAAATCCATTTGAAACTTTTACCAACAATACTGTTTATATTTGTTCTTCTTCTGGGCCTCCAGACTTCACAGTGTTGCAACAAGTAGCTACCAGGTGTATAACAGAAAGGAAATGACAAAACAGAAATCTAGAAATACTGAATATGAGTGGAAAAGGGGTTTAAACATATTGCTCTTGGAATAAAGCCAGCATGTACCATCTGAAAGATCAATTTTTATTATAGAAATCTGCAAAAAACTCTGCTATTTTAAATATTTGATCCAAACATCATTTTCTAATTTTGCATATTGTTTTCCTCAGTAACTGAAAGTGATGAGACTACTTACAGAGGAAGGTACTGAACCATGGGGGACATGATGATAGAGCAGGTCCAAGGACAAAAAGAAAAACTTACATACATGTTTGATCTCGCTTTACCTCTGGAGTTGACAAACTCACTTAAAATTCTGCTACACTAGCATGTTTTCCCATATCTTAATGCTAACTTTGTAAACAAATACATAGAAATACTGCTGGGATTAAATTTGCATTTTAAAATCTTTTGTAAATTAAATTACTTGTGGCTCTACTTTATGTACCTCAGTCTGAAAATAATCTGTAGTATCTGACTGAAGGATTTTATTCAGTCTTTCAAGCACCACTCTCTTCCCTTTCAGCAATAATGGGTCATAAGGGATGTTGGAGGTTTGACTTCATGTTTGCCAATCTGCATTTCCAGAAGCCATTCAAATTATGGATTCTGTCAAAGTGGAAAGGGATGTGTGTTCCACGGTGATTAAAAAAACATATGGAAAAACTATCAAAATACATTCTGATTTGCCTAATTAATTTATTGTCTAAGCAATTATCATGACATTAGCCTAAAATCTGTCCAGAAATTACCTTTGATTAGAATTCTTTGAGTTGTTATACAAAAATTTCTAGTTGACTATTTTCTGTGTTGTGGTGAATTAGAATTGCTAGTTTTCATATTTATGGCACTTGTACTTTTAGCTTAAGATGATAGTACCTTCCAAGGTGCCTTCCCATTTTTAGGGGCTGGCAATAGGTAACGATGATGAAAACTATTTAAAACTGTTATTATTTTCAGAACAATATGAAAGTTACCACACTTCTGAAATGAATTACTTACGGAAGCAGTATATTGCTTTCAGTGCCTAAACAGTAACAATATGAATTAGCAATGTTTTTAGGACACATGGAAAAGGTTTAACCTCCAGTTTATTGTGCTAGATACATGATTTGTAAACTATGCATCTTTCTTACTGAACTACATTATGTAAGAATCCTCAAATCCTTCCACAGGTACTGAATCAAGCCCTTAATAGCTACTTAAATTCTTTTTTAATGTCTAATCCTTGACTCTAAACCCTATATTCTATCAATCCTCTTCTTCTCTAGTCACTAGTCAGTGTTTTCAGACCTTTCAAACATCTGTACAATTTCATAACTGATCTTGACTAAAATATCTTATAGATTGCCACCTACACAACAGTGCCTACCTAAACTACAAGGGAACCTGACAGTCCTAATTGCATTTCATGTGTTTATGCCAGTGACAGTAAGCTGGATACAGCATGACCTAGAGCAGAGGTTCACCATCAAAAACAAAACTTTCACAGACTGTATCTGTGCAGAATTTCCCAAATCTGTTGTGCAGGTTAAGGACCAACTGCAACCAAGAAACAAATGGAGTCTTCTCCGACACTTGAATGTAACTCCAAAGCAGGTTTTGTATATTTCTCAAGAAGCAGTAGGGAGTTGATTGGACAGGATTCATTCCTCCTTCCGGAGTACAGTGCAAGTGGAGAGAACTGTGACTAGATTACCAGATTACAGTTAATTCTCCAGCCTGCTCTTCCGTTAGTGCAGAAATGAGCAGGTCAGGCTGTAAAATTAGAGTTGAGACACAAAAGAGAAAAGGGAACTTAGAATATTAACATAAAAATCTCAGCCACCAGCATAAAGCACTAGTGACTGGACCTCTGCAGCACTAGAAACTCCACAGAAAGCTAGCATGTCATCTAAAACTCTACTGTGCTCTCTATCCATCATGCTTAAACTTCTGCTTATTTAGGAATATAAATTAAAGCTTGTTCTTTTAATTGGGAACTGTTTTTTTGTAAAGAACATAATAAATAATTGCTTTCTTAGTAGATGGGACCAGAGTCGTGAAAGCTGAGATACTAAAATGAGGTATTTGTATCAGGAAATCTTATAGCTTGCCCAGTAAGTCTCTAAAAAGGTTCCTAAGCAAAATATCTCAGTGTGCATGCTAAAATTGCTCTTCTGTGTTTCACTGACTACTCTGATTGCAATTCTGCCATCTTTACTCATACTGAGTAGTAAGTACTTCATTACCCACAAGCTTGCTTGAATACCGCAGTACTCTGCAGTATAACAGTGAGAGTACCCAGGCATTGCCTTCCCCAAAAAGACAGTATTCCAATGGATTCCACTTGACCTGTACATATTGGGCTCTAGGGCACACTAAGGTCTGTACCGAAAAAAAGAAACACTAGAATTATTCTTCTGGCCAATAAATAACATTTTAAAGACCATCAAAAATACACATAATGTGTACTAAACATGAGATTTTGCTTACTAGATGTGAACTGGTGACCTTCAGCCTCCATTCTACACAAGTAGAACAGTCTGTCCCACAGAGAGCATTAGGAGGTTTCCAGATTTTTCATAAGTCACAGATACCTTTAGGATTCACCCTTCCCAAAAACTTCATGTGCTTTTCCTCTCTGCCTGAGCTCTACCTTCATCCCAATAGTAATCCCTGCACTCTTTCCTGGAGAGAGGAGTTCTGCGTGGTCCTTGTGCATGCCATTTAATAGGCCTGGACTCTTCTCACATGCTATGTGACCATAATGTAATCTTTTAATGTTAAAGGAATTGTGACTTTTCTGAGAAACTCCAGCCAAGGAATGTATCTCTCAGCACCCTTGGCTTGGTATTGTCAGCATTTCTAACAAATGCAATGGAGATTCTTAACTGAGGCAAATCGACAAAACTTACAGTCTTTGATACAGCTCCCAAAGTATACAGTTTTGCTGCTCAGTATTTTAATCTCCCTAAATCATAGCTCAGATTAAGCGGCAATGGGAAGAGCTGCTGAGTACACTGTATTCTTCTATCTGGAATTTTAGGTAGCAGAAATGAATCTAACTACCACAGGTTCATAGAGAATAAAAATAAAAGCAGGAGTGTGACATACTACTCCATCCAATAGGAATCTTTGTACCTCCCTTCTCCCAAACTCATCACTGGAATATTAGTAAATTAATAGGATTTGCACGGGTTTTTTCCCCTCTTATGATTCTGTGCCCTTTTCTGTCTTTCTAGTCCAGTTTATGAAGGTTGTGTATATCTGTAAAAAAATCTTCACCTTTACAAAATACCAAGTTCTAGTCAATGAATACCATTGATGATACCTGCATGGCCTTTTAAGATGTACGTACCTAGCCCTTTATTTAAATGAAATGTTACCACCCCACCGCCCCACTATCACCAAATAAATAGTTACTTTCCATCTTTGAAGTATCAGTATTAGTTCTTAAGATGGCTGAACAAAACAAAACCAAAAAAACCTCTTGCTTTGGATACTTTGAATGGGATAATCCTGATATGCAGAAAGGAATTGCATTCTCATACATCTGAGAGTTACACTGCATCTGTTCAGGAACCAGGTACTCTGAGCTCAGAAGGACTTCTCACAAGGTATGCATCAGATCAGCATTTAGCAATGCAACCCCAGGACATCATTGCTTCTGATCTCTTTAGGCATTCTGGACCAAGTCCAGAGCAATTTGAACAAATGAGTCTTGGATCTTTAATAAGTGATTGAAGATTTCTTTTATGGTTACCCAGTAATCTACTTCAAGTAACAATTCAGTTACTGACTACCTGTATTTTTGGTTTTCAAAGTGAACACAGCCACACAACCCAACTTCTGTACTACAGAACTCTCTGGATCCCTAAAATTTCCAGATGGAAGATAGTGTGTTTCAGATGTTCTTTTATTTCATTAAAATATTCTTTGATTTTAGCTTAAGTGAAATAGCGATTGAAGTTATTCTAAATAAATCAGTTTTTATTAAAGCTGGTAGTAGATTTCCTCATGGGTTTTCTGTGAGCTGACACTGTCTGGAAATTTCTACCTTGACTGTATATTGTGTGCTCGTGGATGGTCTGGGTAGTTGGAAAATGCGGTAAACCAAAAATTTCCCCTCTTGCTGTGCAGCAAGTTAGCCCCTCAGACCAGAACTGTGTTCCTGAGCAAGCTTAATTGACCACAATAAGGCAATCAAATGTGAATATTCTTTGCTTTTTGATTTTTAGCATGTCCCTTAACAGTATAACCAAAATGAGACTGAGGACATGAATTATACCAAATTAAGAATTTAACAACTATTCATATTAATAGAAAGGGTGGCATTCCGTATCTGTCCAGCTCCAGGGAAAAATCAAGGCTTCACATACTTGATTTTTGTGTTTAGTACTCAACCACTGCTTTGTGATGGCAGATGTTTTAAAGTCAAAGGGAAAGGCTGTAGTTCACTACACAGTGACATTAACAACTTAAGCAGTCCTTGCCTCAGGCTGCTGTTGCAGGTACTTCATAAGCCTCTTCATTGTGCCAGTATAGCTGCTTGTAGCCAAACATCTTGCAAATTTAATCCTGTTTTTTCCTGGTGATCCTACTTTTTAGCTGGATCAGCTTCCTGATCATGTTCACTATGAAATTAAGTGACCAGCTGTGCTGGGGCAACGATGGTGACTACAGGAGGTCAGGAAGGAGTGGGTCAGCTCAGCAAGACAGGGAAGAAGTCTGCTTAGAGTTGCTCAGGCAGCACTGAAGTCAAGTGTCTAGTTAGGAACTAAAGACCCTAGCCATCAGGTCCCTCTTTTCAAAAATAATTTTTAGGTAATTAAGTTTTTATCTTCAATTTAAAAAAACCCAAACAAACAATTGCAGTCTACCTTATCAGACTTCCCATCATCTAATTTAGGAATAATAGCATTTGAAAAAAAAGCTGTAGCATTATACAGTTTGCAAAAGAGTAAGCTATAGAAATAGCATTACTGGAGCTGACAAAACAGTGGAAGATACTTCTCACATTCAACCCAGGTATATTAACTTATTGATTTTTTCTAAAAATTCCTGTCAAATCCCAAAGACTACAGTAACCAGATTTTGTTGTCATTTATGTTATTAAAACTTTAGGGTAATCCCAGCAGTTTCTGTGATGCATTCTCCACTGATTCTTGTGTAGAAGAAAACAGGATTTAATCTTTGCTTTTCTGTATATGATTACAGTGATTTTATTTATAATTCCTGGTTCTGTTAGAAATTTAAAGACCCTTTCCCCCCTCTGTAATTTAATTGATTGGTTTGCAAAAATCCCTTGAGCAAAAGAAAGAGAAGTCAGGATACCCCCTAAACTTATCATTCCAGTAACAGCTCATAAAAGACAAATTATTTTTTTTTCTGGCTAGTGTTAAAAGTATTTACATTGGAAAAGTCTAGGGCAATCTCCATGAAAATACAATTGTTTCCTGCTCCATCAGCAACCTATTAGCCGGATAAAATAAAAATCTTGTACTTCAGAGCTTTTGAGTACTTGCTCAAATTAAAGCTTTCATTTCCCTCAGACCCTCTCTTCATATTTCAGCAAACTAACCATGGAAAAAGTATCAAAATTAAAGAGAAAAGGTTTAATTGTGAATAATCTAATTTGTATTCTAATTGCTTTCCTATTATTATTTCTGGTTTTAACAAGGCTAAATATAGCCTACAAGAGAAATCCTTCTAATAATGGAATTCTGGTACAGTCAGAGATCTCTTTGCCTTCTGTCCTCTTGATTCCCCAACACCATCCACTTCATCATTCACACACCAGCATCCACTTAGTTAATTGTGTGATCACTAAAAGCAGAAACATGAAGGCATGAGCATCCCTAATCAGAACAGTGCACAGAAAAAAGTCTCTACCCTTCAAGGACAGGGTAACTTCTGTCAGGCATTTTAAAGCCAAGGCAGGTCACTGAAGTTATTATTAGCTCTAATTAGCACTCCCACAAGCTGTTGAATTCTTTACCTGCAGCCAAAGGACACTCAATATGGTGCAGAATTTGCTAACATCCTTTGAAAGAATTGGAGAAATAGCTCCTCTTTAGCAACACAGGTCTGCCGCATGTGAATAGGCTTTTGGTAAAATTATGTCTGATCCATGTACCAAATGATCTATAGAAGCAGAGATACGATGAAAACATTCCAAAACAAAGGAATTCTACAAATGTCTAAACAATCTTAATGAGAAAAGGAAAACATCCGGCCTTACTTATTATAGCAGTGCTATATTTTAAGCTTTCTAGCAGGTTACAGACTAATAGTTCATACTGCCATCTCAGTTATAACTGTTCTTTTAAGTTAGTGTTTTCTGTAGAAATTTGAAGACAGCTGTATGAAAATGGATTTTTTTTCCTCTTGTGAGCAGCCCCCCTTTGAGAATTACAGAGATCTGAACTGAATCACAGAGCTCCAAATAAAATACTGATCTTAATTGTAAAACTGGCTGAGAACTGATGAAAGCCCAGTAAGCCATCACTTTTGTATGTTAGGCACATTTCTGACAATGTGCCATAACAAGGAAGCCTGGCAATAGCTCTCGTTAGTAAAAAGCACTGCTACAGAGCAGTAGAAGGATTTCTTTGAAAGAGGAAAGAAAAAAAGTGTTTAAATCCGCTATTTTGGGTCTACAAGATAATCCATAATATTATTGGTCACAATTTTAGCGTGATCAGTATTATCATCTCTGCTTTAAATTAGACACCAAAAAACCCCAACCTTAAACAGTATTCAGGGCCAGGACAGGAATCCCTATCTTTAGCCTCTTGGTCCCATTCTGGAAGCCATTTTCTGTGTTACACTGCAGACAGCTCCAAAAGTAATATTCAAATATAATAAAAATTCTGTCCTTCACTCCCTCAGTAATAGCACCATTAGAAAGACTAATCAAAGTCACTGCTTTTTTGTTATATCCACTTTTTGAAAAGAAAGCACTACAAACAGATATGACGCTATCTGCCAATGAAGTCTCTACCATTTTTCATAATGTGCAGCAATGCACATTTGTAGTGTTTTCATTATTTAGATACTTGATTTTCTGACACTGGGGCATAGCTACAAGATTTACGTTTCTGGGAACGTAAAAATATCACATGATCCATTTCCTTTAGTATCATGCCACCAGCTGAAGGGTGAAATAATTGCCTGGAAGTGCATCATATTATGTTATTCTGCTAAACTAATTAGGATAATGGGAATTCTGGAACTAATTCCCTAGACATCTAACTAAACGCAAGCCTTTTAAACAATGTGTTAGAAATTAATGTCAACTATATCAGGAACACTTTCCTTCGTGAATGCAGTAAGACAAACCTCTGTACAGGAACAAGCATTTCTGACTCATAATAAACTCTCAGAGAGGAAAAGAACAAGTTTTTCTAACTGATTGCGAGGAGTCTAATGCAGTTGCTTCATTGACAAGTCAAAGGTGATAAGTAAAGGTTGCCAAGCACTGATAGCATAATAGGACCCTTGGATGTGGATTTAGGAGTTCCACTTACCAAATAAATAGGGGCTATACAGATTAAAAGAATGAGGATTATGCTTATTTTAGGAGACATTACATATGCTTTCCCCCTTGTGTTTCAACAACAACAAAAAAATGAGCAAAATTAGAGAACTGAAAACAAAAATACATACAAATCTCTCTTATTGTTAATGTAACATTCATGATTCTGCTATCTCAAGACTAGAAAGTATGCATGCTACTCTGTTTACTGAGCAACTTGAAAATTAAAATAACCACATGTATAATGCATATTTATAAGTGAACAAAACTCAGCTGAGTATAAGCATTGAGAAGGGTCTCACAAATTCACTTAAAGATTATTCACATTATCTCCAAATCACTTTCACTAAAGCGTTGTGTTACGCCTACATATTTGAACTTTAAAAATACTTGTTAGTGTATATCAATTCAAATATTTAAGGCATTAAATCTACTTTAGAATAGCTGCTGTCAGTTCAGAGGAGGAATCTGACCCTACAAGAAACTGCTTTGGCATGCTCCAGTATTTGTCTGCCATTTTCAGTCAGCCAGTACGTCTCTTGGTGAACTTGTAGGGCCAGGACAGTAAAGACAGCAAGAAAATTCAAGGGATTTTTAAGTACAGAGATAACAAGCAATTACAGAATTTCAGACTTTGTTTTTTAGAGTAAGTCTCTAACGTTGAGCTATCTAATAATCTTGTTTTCATTATTAAAAAAAATGAGGAAAAAGCTGAGGTAGCTATGTTTTAAAATAATGCTTTAAAATGTCTATCTTTACCAAAACTGCTCTGTATCTGAAGAACATAATCTCTTATTATGCTTATTTGCTCTTAGCAAAGTTTTATATCAGAAAAATTACTTTCCCTTTTTCATCAGCTTTGACACATACTGTAATCTACCATATGTAACTTACATACGGGCCACCACACAAAGTGATTACACTGATCATTATCCACTCATCATGGGATAAGATGGTAAGCAGGATGCTAAAAGGCAACAATTGTTTGTATTTTCCACTATTACTGAACACAAACATTCCAAATCCATAACTTTTTAAAACAAAAATGATGGTTCTCTCTGTTCACTTTTGGTTTACCTATTAGGAGTCGAACAAACATGAAACGCTTGACAAAATAGGACAATATTTTCTTTGCTGGCATGCCAACAAAGGTATCTGAAAGCAATGGAAGAGATGTATATCCGTTTTGATTTTTACTTTGTTTTATTCTTTGCTGGTTTTAAACATCGTTTTTATTAATTATATCACTTGAGACTGAAAGTAAGTACCCCAAATATGAGAAGGATGAAAAGACACCTCCAATGCAGTACTGTGCCATAATGCAAATAGAACAAGGATTTAATCCCTGGTCTCACTCAGCTTCCATGAGAGTATGAATTTATACACTAAAGGATATGGTGGGTGAGAAAGCAGAAAGTAATTTTATTTCTTCTTTTAAAAATATTTGCTCTAACTACTATTTCTTCTCCACTAGCAGCTACTCACCTTGTTATAGAGTCTTGTAACTACATGGTTCATCAGATGTAGATTATGTCTACTGTAAGAAGTACTGCACAGCGGTAAGAGTAGATCTGCTCAGCGAGACATGGTGTCAAACATAAAAGTAGGCCTACTACAGGACTCCGTGGGAGGGGAGTGGTGGGAATTACTTTGGACTGGTTCTGGTCTAGTTCTGTGGATGAGCGCCCATCAGAAGCTGGAGCACATAAGGTACACTCCTGGAGTGCATCTTTTGGTGTGGATTAGTCTGTAAGGAATCTGCTTTGTGTGCTCCCAAATCACTCCACAATACCAACCAAAGCATGGTAAGATCAGGAGATGTGCTTTAAAAGTACCCTCCTGGTGAATTCACTCATCCTGGTGCTGAACAAAAATATTTACGTAGCTGCATCTTACCTGTACTGCCGCATAAGCAAAATGTTTCAGTTCTCCTTTCATGACACAGACAGTTTGCCCAGGCATTCAATCTTAGAATCTAATTAGCTTGAGAACAACACATTTCAGAGGGATCCTTATTTGCCAGATCTTTTCCTTGAATATGGTCCCTCCATTCCACAAAAACACAGATATCCCTAAAGCATTTCTACATTTTTCCTTAGTTAACTACAGTGCCATCACAATTGAATTATTTGAACAGCATCCTAGGCAATTATATTAACAAGACTTTCAAACTAAAATACATTCTATTTTGTGAAAAGCAGTCTCAGAAGTTGGAAAAGGCTTCTTTTGTGGCATAATTCACTGCAAAACTACCATTAATTTATTTCTAAGAAGTCATCAAGAAGTCATTTGCAAATAGAATTCCAAGTTATCATTCCATGAAGCAATTTTCAAAGTTGACCTTACGGCATTAAACAGGTTAACTATAACAAGCAAATAATCATCAGGGCAACATTTCTGCCTTCAACAAAAAAAGCTGGTTTACTTGAAGGGTTTATTTTTGTGAATTCAACGCAACAGCTTATTTCCACTACAACAAACAGAGACTTCAAAGGGGAAACAGTAGAGTATCAGAAGGGAATAAATACTGTACAAGTCAAAACTGGTCTCTATCTTTTTCCTGTATAGGGTCTGCATCCGTGATTAGTGCTAGGAATGGAGCCTAATTAATTTGATAACATGGCTCTAAACTTTTCATTTTGGAAAAGGAAATTAATTCCTCATTAAAACTCTGTGGCCATAACTTGTGGGAACTTTACCTAGATTTGGATTTCTGAAAGAAAAGGTCAGATTCTAAGCTTGTTTTCAATGCAATTTCCACTATGTTCACACTTTCAGTATTTGGGATAATTCTGGGGCAGATGATTCCCACCTTTTCCCAGGTGGCCTTTACACAAAACGGCAGTATTTCATTTTTTTAACTGTGCTACGTCAAACCTACAAGTTACTCCTTTTTAGAACATTGTTTACAATGTCTAAACCAACTTACACTCTGGTGACTGAAACTTAAAACAAGTGGCAAGAAACTAGATACAACACTCTACAACTTTTTAGCCCTGTGAGATTTTGTTGAGAAATTATCAATATTAGAAAAAGCATTTTTTCTAGTAACAACATGTATATTTTATCTTTTTTTTTTTCCTTTCCCTTGATGGCATGTCTATAAAAATGTTTATACAGAATAATCTCCACCTTCTCCAAGGTACATTTTTGTATGAGGAAATTTCCCATTACCTTAGAAACACAGCTGTCCCAATACTGAATTCTTTTACACTGAATCCATCTCCGTGCCAGCTACTCCTCATTCCCACAGTGTCCCTCCATCAGGCATGGCCTCTGTTGCAGTTTGCATTGCAAAACCTTTCTGCCTTGAACCACACACCCAGCCACTGACCAGCTCCTGTGGCTCATTCCAACTGAAGAGTATACTTTTCTTTCTACGGAGACTATGTTTGATACTTCTCGGGGGGAAAAAAAAAAAAAGGAAGATAAAAGCTGCACATTAATGTTGGGTGAATGAGACCACTTGGTTCCTGCTGGAAGACAGCTCTATGCCTGCTTCCTACACATGCCTTCTTATATCATGCTCTTTCCCTTTCAATGTGGGGCTCTGTAGAATACCTGCTACCATAGAACAAATTAGACAAAGTTTCCACAGGGAGGGTTTAGGCTCATTTTAAAGAGATTTGAAACGTGGCCATATCCCTAGAAATCCATCTTTGATTTACTTTATGAGCTCAATTCTTCCTAAACCTATTTATAAACTCCATCTTATGTGGACTGAGTATCCTGTATTCTTATTTTTAGAAAATTCCTTTGCCTGGCAATTTTGCAGGCTCTACTCAAGCAGTCTCCTGAAAAATTCAAATTAAAAACATGATAATTAAATACAGAGTATTTCATCCTGTCGTAATCTTTGGCTGTCTGAAACATCAGAAGCTGTTATAAAGAAACAGATTTGTCTCCATAGCAAAAAGGAGAAAGATACCTAAAAGCTTGTCTGCATTAATTAATCTGCTGCAAGATAGCTTTTAGAGGAAGGCCCAACCACCTAGGCAATTTTTAGGCAATTTCCACCAGGTTTGGTGTTTGAAGAGATGTTTATTTTCTCATCTCAGCTCTACCACTGGCTCAGATACCACTTCTCTTGTTTCTTTGGCCAAGGAGCTGTTTTCGCCGACACACCACAGAGATGATTAGGCTCAGCTAACAGTTCTGTGATGCATGTCAGATTGTCCCAGGTACTAGTATGTTTCACTCACAATGTGCAGAATTTACCATTACATTAAATGACAAACAGAAAAATACAAATAGGGAGTCCTCCAAAAACCCCGAGCGATAGTTCTATCAGAGACCCCATAAGTAGCTTGAACCTTGTCTGTACCTCCAGACTTCAAAGCTCTATATTTCTTTCTGCACAAGATGCTCTGCTTTCGTTTTCAGTAAATACATTCAGTCAGCACAGACCTCCTGAAAATTAACTTTGTATTCAAGTTGGCAAACAGGTCAGCTATTGTGTTCTCTTTGAATACTGCTTTTATCTGACAGGTCTGAGTCAGCAACATCTTCCTTAAATACCCACTTCCAGTACCACGTGCACAACCACTACAGCATTTTGTTCAAATGAATGATGTTCAGTGAACATGCCATAGGCATGTCTAGTCCAAAACAAACACAGCAGCAACAGGACTTAAACTCATAAAGGTTGTTACACGTATCTCAAGGCTACACCGACTCTCACTTATGCCTCCAGATAGAGTTACCTTTCAAAGTGGCCCAGAACAAAGCACTACACTAAGTCAAAAGCCTCATAGTCATGGGAAGAAAGGAGGCAGCCCAGGACTGCTGCAGTAATGGATGTGCATACTGTGTTTTCACACCTACGCCACATGTATCACATATGTAACTGTGACAGATTGTCTGGGCATGTTGCCTGTATGCTGGCCAAACTCCTTACTTGCTGACATATTCACATCTTCCAGAGCCAGGAAGAGTAAGGACAAGATTAGGAAAACTGACTCAACTGTAATCTGTTGCCCAGGAGGTTTAGGACACTTCAGTGCCAGCAAACAGCGCTCTACTCTAGGCTGAAATGCTACAGTAAAATTGTTTATATGCTTTACTGCCAGACTGTATTCAACAGAATATAACAGCTATTTGACTGAAGGCATAAAGGAACTGAACTAATAGAAGCTCTTTTGAGCTGTGGCTGCTGCCATCCTACACCTAGTCCTAGGCAGCTGCTGTCCTTTGGGATGATTTTGTGCTGCAGGTGCACTGTGTAACATGGTTCCTGTCCGAATGAATAAATGGTCCAAACAGAACTGAGTCTAGCAAGATTGTGACTTCAACAATTTTTGTGTTTTATTAATAACCAATTGGAGAAAGAGAATGGGGAATCTGACATTTTTTCATCCCATTCAGAGCAGACCCCAGAGAGGCTGGTGTGGGAACTCTTCTCCATTACAGCAGGCAGTAATATCCTTTTAAAGGATTATGAACCAGCCATGGGCTACTCTGCTTCCACCTGGGCTTCAGGATAGCAGAAATACAAATAGGTTGCCAGACCTCTGCTGAGGACTTCTGGCCTCATACAAGGCTAGCTTATTGCACCTTTGTGTCAGGGACAAAAGAGATAGGTGAATGTAGACTAGATTTTCATTTTCTAATGGCATGTTTATAGTCCTATTATCCACTTCTCATCTAGCAATAAAGAATATTTTAATTTTATCTCGAATTTGGAGGAAAATATTTAAATATTTTTTTCTCTTCCACAAATATCTCAGGCATATACTTCAGATAGATAACATTTTTTTTTCTGCACCAGTAAAAGCTGAGCTCAGAAAACTATATTAAGGACATAGGAAATACTCTACATATCTGAAGGAAACAAAAGCATCATCTCCACCAGGGACCATCCTGCAAATGACAAAAAAGACTCTAGAAGAAAAAAAGCAATTAAAATTAAATCAGAAGGTTATGAACTTTGGACAAATTTGGTACTTCACTTCCACTTGGTTCTAGTTGGAACTGCAAAAATAATGAAGCACCGTGGGAAATACTGCCCAGCCCTTCTGATCTCTCTTGTGATTTCTAGGAAGCTTGCAGTGTATTCTGAAGTTCACAGTCTGATATATCAGGAAACACACAAAAACGTTGATGTGAAAATTCCCGGTTAGTTTGGGGTGACAGACTAGGAAGGTTCAGCTGGCAAGGGTGGGTGAGCACCTCCCAGGATGGTTTTATAAAGTGAATCATTATGACAGAGGTTGTATAACCAATTGGAAAGCTCTTATGTTTGCCAATTACTTTAATTGTCCTGAAAAGATCACTCCAGCTAGGGTGACAGCAACAAAATGCATTTGAGGCAGAGTCTGACCCCACAAATGAGCCTATACATGTGTAAGAATAATAATAGGTTTGTTAAAAAAGTAACAAAAACCTAAAAAACAAACAACCCAAAATAATCCCTACCTACCCTCTCAAAAAGCCCTTGTCCAGGACAAAATAAATTGCAAAGCTGCTAATAACAGAAGCAATAAAGCTGAAAGATCAAGAAGGAAGTATGCTTAAGAAAAAAATGAACATTTGTTTTAAGGAATAATTCTCCCTACTTTTCAATAAACATGCCCCAAAAGGTGGCCACAACACAGAGCACTACCCCAGGACTGCACAGCACCGCAGAATTATCTACTGAAAAGCTACATTAACTGCTGCAGAAAGTTAGAATTCAGATTCAGAATACTTAGAATATAAACACTGTAATTACATGGCAGCATTATTATAGTTAACTACCTGAAAGGTTAGCAAACAACTTGTGCAAAATAAAGGAAACTCTTCCTTCAGTTAATGCAAGGTTTTACTAATAGATTTGTCAGGTCCAGGTAGAAGAAAATGTATTTATCTTTTAAAAAATAACATGCCCTTTATGTGAATCTGTAGTGTAAAAGTATAGGAGTTATTAACCTCACTGTAGAGGGGTAACAAATGGTTCTAATTCAAAATGAACTGAGGAGAGAGTGACTTTTGCTGCTTGCAATGCCAGTTGTTTAGTCTAGGCAGTCTCCCATAAATCTGAACAAAATTCATGACACTGCTGCAAAATGAAATGAAAAAGAGAAAACAAATAGGTTCACTTTTATTTCTAACAACTGACCCAACCCTCATGGAAAATGTGTGATATATCTCCAGCTGATAGCTACAGGAGCCTGAGAAACAAGCAATATCACCAGCACTCAACACAGTTGTATATGGACTATCTATTACCAGATATAAACTTCAAAAAACCAACCACCACAAAACTCAAGAACATCCCGGCCAAACAGCCAAGCCTGAAATGTCAATTTAATCATTAAAAGCAATCACAACAATGTACTGTCTGCAATATCGGTCACAGCACTAAAATGGGATCAACAGGAAATACTTGTAAAGTATAGAAGAGAGGTAGTTGCCCATTGCTGTCAGTGACAGCAGACGTGTTCTCCATATTGAATTTGATTATAAATTCGTGTATTGTCTGTGTTGTCCAGATTGCACTAGGAACACCCCAAATATGCAGGGCAGCAATCATAGCACTGAACTAAAAATTGTGGGGGTGTTTGGGAATTGATTTATTTACAGTTTTCTTTGGTTTCCTTTTCTTCAATTAGCTCAGTAAAAGCATTCTGTTCTGGGTTTTTTTTTTTTTTCCTATAATTAAATTATCATAAATCATCTGTCACTTTCCACTGGCTTGTCACAGTCTCAACTTTTGATGGAAATGTATTTTTTTCTTTCTTAAATTACTAAAACTTTATAAAATTAAAAATTATAGAAATTGCTGATTTAGTACCTCCCCAACATTTTGGAGCAGAAATACACTCAGCATTTTCATACACAGGAAAACATAACTTCTCAAATCCTATTGAGAAATACTTCTATTGTATCCCTAGAAAATCCATAATTCTAAACCTAGAAGAAAATAATAGAACCTACTGTACCAAGACTTCATTCCATATTGTCTTGTAAAACATACATTTCTTAAAAATATCAAGTCAAATAAATTCATAGCTTTTTATTAACCTGAACTTCTTGCTGGGAAGCAACAGCTCTCATTACCAAATGTCATCAACAGTGAGAGTTACTATCTAGGCATCTATTTACATAATTGTATGTCCCTACTGTTTAAGTCAGGCATACCTTCCTTGTTTTCCTCACATACTAATCCTATCAAAATCAATATGGTTATGAGTACATATGATACTCAGTTCTGCTAAAGTTTACTACAGTTGTAACTATAAGAATACTCTATCATGACAAAGCTCATTTTTCATTTGTTTTCATTTACAAAACCAGATGCATGACAAACCCCTAAAGAATTCTTCCTTGTAAACACCATCTTTGAGAACTTTCATAAGAATATGCTTAGGTGAAACTGAACAGGCATGTTAGCACTTGGAAAAAAGAGAACAGAGCAGTAATCTTCAGAAGGTAGATCTCATGTCTGCTGTGAACCATGCCCAAACTCACCTGCTCATTTAATAGAAAATGACTCACTAACCAAGATTTCCCGCTGGAATCCTCCAGATCTATTGCCCAGTATTTTCCATCTAGTAAGAACTACTTCTGTGATGAATTAAGTTCAAATATATCCTCCCCCCACTAGCCTCTGTTCAGAGAAAATTTTTTTTTTTCAAGTGTCTAGTCATGCAGTACAAAAATTATTGCTAGCAACATTTTTTTTTAATTAGCATTTTACCAGTCTTGAACAACAGCTTTTCTATTAATTCTAGAACTTCTTAAATCAAACCTGTCACGGTAGCTTTTAAAGAAGACAAACCCGCAACTATATATTCCTGGCTAAAAACCAGCCCCTGTTCATTTCTTCTCTCACTAGAGAATAGAAAGAAACAGTTTATTAAAACTGAGATGTACAATGTGTACTCTAGAGAGAACAAAAAATTCCAGCAGCACAGAGGCTGATGTGCTAAGCTAGGGCATGGGGATGCTTAGACCTTTCCTTCTCTGTTACTACACCATTAATTCCCCCACTGTCCCAGATATCCGTGTGAATGCACTTTATATCTATTCCTCTCCTCATAGCAATATGAGGATCACTAGGACAGTGAATGACTGGTGCTGAATGTTTCTGCTATCACTGTTCCCTGTCAGTAGAGGGGAAAATACAGTCTTTACAGATTTCCTTAACTACAAATTGTCTGCCCAAGTACCCGTGCTGATTTCATTGAATAGATGAGCCTTTGATAAACCCAAGACAACTGTCACACTACTGGAATAGACTTGGGGTTTTCATATAGATGGTTTTTCTGTGTCTTTCAATGGAGGTCTCCCAGTAAAACTCAAAAACTGGACGAGGAATACAATTTGGTAGATGCCCCCTTGTCATAGTGCTGTGGGGTTTATTCGGCAGCATTCACTGGTCTACCACCAGCTGTGAGAATATCTGGGTTCCATTAGTATGCTGGTGCTGCTCAGCTTATTTGCTATTTTCTACTATTCTTCAGCCAAGATGCAAAAATGAATGAGAAAATACTTGGCTGAAGCTGACTCTGCAGTGGACAAAGACCATGCTGGCAGCTGGCATTGAAACATTCACATTATTTCAGTCTAAAAAGCTGTCTCCAATCTGAGATCACTTCTCTTATCATGCACAATTATAATGGCCAAGCTAGCAGAAGTGGTGCCATTTTTTTGGAGTGTCAAATACAGAGAGACATTCAAGTAGATTGGAGAGTCCCCCAGCTCTAGAACTTTCTCCAATGACAGGATGAATTTCCCATGTGCAGCAATACACACAGTATCTTTTTTGATAAAACACATCGCTGTGGTATGGTTTGTAGTTTTTGGGATACGACGGTGAAGATTTGAACTGCATATCTGGGCATGTGGATTTGCTCTGTCCATATAAAAGAGCACAATACAAAAGGAGGCTACAACACTTCCTGAAGCAAACGCTAAAAGAAATGTGTTTTTTTTTAAATGAGGAAATTGATATGACTGTTTACTGATATTATCATAGCTCTGAAGAGAGGGACCAGAGTGAAAAGGAAATTATGCACTGAACTGGAGAAAGGGGACACCGAAAACAAAATGTTCTGGCAGCGTAATGTTACATCATCACCTCCTGTGACTTCGCCACATAAACTATTATCTGTATTATAGCTTACTTTATGTAAAACTTTAGCTCTGAGGATTCTAGGCTGAACTAAAATGTAGTGCTAAATAACAAAGTGGATAAATTCACCTACTTGGTGTTCCAGGTGCATCCCTCAGAGGCAAATAATTCTGTTTGTGTGTAACCTTTTGACTATGCTTCCCGGTTGGTCACTATAAGATGAACCAAATGATGGTTTACAGAGACAAATGAGGGTGTTGGGATCCTTAAAGACCTTTCTGTAGTTTAAAAAGGGAACAAATTTGATATTCTTTCTGGATACAGAAATTTGATAAATTGATGCTACTGCTTGCTGAGAAGATGACAATAAAATGCACAGCTTCTATTTTTAGCTAATTTCTTTATACTACAGTATAGCACTCGCCCAGCTTTCATCATTTCCTGAAATCCAACTCATGCAGTAGATCAGTTCATGTAAGCATGCCCTGATTTGCTTCAAGCAATATAAATTGGGCTAGTTTAAACAGTTAAAATAGGTGATGTGAGGTAGCCTAGCTGATTCTCCTTGAAGCAAATAGGCAACAGTCCAGCATCAGAGCACTGGCAACAGAACAGTAAGGGTGGTAATCTCTGGATGGTGGGAGGTGCTAAAAAGCTAGAGGTGATAACTTCTTCACTGGCACAGATGGATGCAGACAAGGATGCCTGTCCACTGCTGTAACATGCTCTTTGTAACAAGTGTTAGGGTACGGGTTTTCTGCAGCACAGAGTTATACACTGTGAAGCACATTCAGGTTCTTATATACAAAAGAAACTCTGCATCCAGTAGCTTTGTTTCTATTGTTACAAAAGTTAAAAAAGAAAAAAAAAAGAGATGTTTTTAAACTGCAAACTAAACATATATAGTGAAAAGAAAGAACTTTTCTGGAAGGACTTTCAACTAGTACTTTACACAAGATTTCCTCACATTTGGGGTCAATTCTTTACACATGAATAGAAGTCCCACTTTCTTTGCTCTATGAAATATGAGAGCTTCCAGATAAGACATGCCAACCAAAGTCAGAAGCATGAGTTATAGTGTTATATGCACCACCTATACATAATATGGGAAAGCTGCTTTTGACAAACTACAGTAGTTGAAGAGGACAATGCAGAATTGAATTCCTAGGCAGCGATGCAATTCTGCAGAAAGGTGTATCTCCAGATTTGTGCACTCAGGTTTCCTTCTCTCCAGATACTGTTGTCTCCTCAAGTTCACAGAGGACCCTATTTATAAGATTCCGATCTGCAGCAGCACCCAGCTGTTGCCCTGCCCAGAGTATTACAGAATCAAGCCCATGGTTCAGCCTCCTCCCTTTCTACTGCATGCCCTAATGAAGCTACTTGGGCAAGAGTGCTGAAAAATAGACCATTCAGATTTTACTCACAGCTGTTCTCAAATGACTGCATGATAATTCTGACTATGTGTCTTCTGATGCTTTCGTCAACATCTATACTTTGCACAGAAGGGCTGGAAAAAAAAAAGTCATTCCGACATTGTACTAGTGCTTTTTGTGGGCTTGCCATGTTCAGCAAGGGCAGCTCTTCACCATGTAGTTTAAATGGCTATCTGGCTGTTCAGCTGAGCCAGATGTGGGAGATGTCGATTTCTGGATTGATAACAAACTGTTCCTTTCCCAAACACTGCATTCATGAGACTTCTCGGCTCTGCTTTGTCCTCTCTCAAACATTCCTCTTTAATGTGCTTCCAGCTGTTCTGAGAGTCTCATTAGGTTTTCCCAACCACTTCTATGAAGTTTCACATTATTGCCTAAATACAATTGGTCTCTATTTGGAGAATTTTTAGAGCCTGAGCCTGCATACTTTGTGCTAGTCAAAAGAACACAGAGATTGTAAAATCAGCCTTCCAGACACATTCAAATATACTTTTTCTTATGCTAATAGAAAAATAAGGGAATATTTAAATAGGCTATTTTTAATTTTTTTTCACAGAATAATCCTGAGCAAATGAAAATGTAGGTTTTTTTCTACAATTGCTGCTTTTGGGTGACACATTTTTTGCTTAAGTCTTTAGATGTGTCCTGTCTCTGTTTTTGCTTTTTACATTTGGAGTTTTTGGGAGCACTTGCCTGATCAGTTCTGTGCTCTCATTTCTTTCTTACTCCATATACTGAATTACACAATTTCTTCAAGAGGCTTTCTAGCTTGCTAAACCAACAGAAAACTAACCCAGTAGAAAAAAAAAGAATTTTCACATGCTAGCTGGGTGAACTGAATCAGACCAGGGCCAGAGTCACAGCTGCACTGCTCAGGAATGGGAGAGTGGGACCTCCAGGTTTTATGTTATCACCCCCCTTAATGCACATCTCCCAGGACCAGGCCTGGGCCCTGCCTTGGGAGCTGAGGGTTCCACCCTCACCAGTGCTGTATGTGTCTCCGTAAAATCTTCACGAGTCTTATTTCCCTACAGATCAAAGTACGACAGAGCACATCCTTGCACCAAGCTTGCTATACCAGACCACACACCATCCCTACCCAGCAAACCTCAGGCAGGGATCTTCACCAGCTGAAAAGCATTAGTGCCAACACCACCAACAATCTCTAATTCTGAATGCCTCCAATCTCAGTGATGTATGCCTTCTCCCATTGGTTTTGGTACATCCAGTCTTGCACATTTTTAAAAATTAGCTCCCATGTGCCAGCTGAATGTATAAGATTATCTTAAGGCCATATAAAATTGACTTACACATACATAAACACCCCAGAAGTGAGGCTTAAGGACACGAGAAGGACGTGAGCCAAGCTCATGAAAAATTCTGCTAAATCAGTATGGTTCTCAGTGGAACAAAAACTTGTTCCCCTAACCTTCTTGGATAGTTGGTAGCATTTGCCACAATAGAGCTCCTATCCTGAATAGGCCTCTGAGTATGACTAGAATGCAAAAAATAATTCTCAAAGTTATTACACCCAGGAAAATTACTCTGCTGTACTAATTTGTCCTTTACATGTATTATTTATATAAGAGTCCAAAAAGACTTGTTAAATTAACATTTTAAAATGCAAGCAGAATGTAGATAGGCGCGATATAATAATTTACATTTAGAGAGAATAACACAGCATAAACACATCAGTCTGTTTTACTCTGATTACAATATTTTAAATTAAAATATTATTTTTCCTTTCCATATTCTTTCCCTTCCATATTTCCATTCCTTTCTTCCTAAACCATCATGACATTTGCACAAGGCTATTAGTGATTTCATCAGTGATACTGCTCCTGGCTTTTCACCAGCCAGCTAACATGTTCTACCCATTGGTAGGTAGGTGACTATTTCTGTATAAGAAAAGCAAATTGATGGAATAACTCGGAAGCACTGAAGACTGCAGAATGTGGACATCAGGCACAAGCTTTTTCCTTTCTCATGTAATAATCTCAAAAACAATGCATTCTTTCAGAGCCAGAAATCTAGAAGCCTGTCTTTTGCCAGTAGATTTATTCCTTGCCACAACCTTGCCACCAATGGAATTAAATTCCATTGTTTAATGGAAATTAATTTACTTTAAATTCAATTAAACTGAGTAAGTAGCTATCACCACTGTCAGAATATTTTTAATATACACTGGACTCCATGTTATCTGAGATGCTCCCAATGGTGACTAGTTTAGTACCAAAGTCACAGAAGGCAATGCAGAGGCTACAGAGAGGTTAACTTGACTTCAGAGAGGCTACTGTGCCTGTCTGCGACACAGAAATG
Source organism: Coracias cyanogaster (assembly GCA_033124195.1). NCBI lineage: Eukaryota > Metazoa > Chordata > Aves > Coraciiformes > Coraciidae > Coracias > Coracias cyanogaster. The sequence continues at coordinate 12,844 of JAVSBS010008974.1, read as the reverse complement.
AAATCACTAACCTCATTGATCAACTAACACCTTACCCACAAAGCATGCCCCACTGCTTACTTCCCAATAAGTATTATTAATTACTTATGTGCAAAGTATCCAGGTTCAGAGATGGTCAGCATACAGTGCTTTTAGTGACAGCATCTCTTGAGATAGAATATCTCAAGGCTCTGCGAGCTAACTTTACTCAGCTGCTGATTTACTGAGATGTGAAGGCTATTATCACTTGTCTACCTGTCCTTTTTCTTCTAAGATACAACCAGATTACTTCAAAACTTGCAAATCAGCGTAGTTATTAGGGAGCCAAATTCAACATGATCAAATTCAACATTTATCATAGAAGGGACAAGCCCTTTCAGCCTGTGGCTAACAAGCCACAACTTCTCATGTGAATCTTGCAGGAAAGGTCTGCACTGAGGTCCACTAGCTGGCCAGCTCTTTGTCACTGCCTTTTCACCAAAGCAGCTGTAATTGAGTAATACCATATATACCTATACTGTGTAGTTCACACTCACTTTCTAGGCTTGAAAGAAACAGAGAAATCTAAATTCTGACAACAGTATAGTCGTCAGTAGCTATGTCACTGATCAGCAAGCAAAGCTGTTAAGTGGACTAATGTTTCTAGTGCACTAAGCACTACAACAGCAGAGAAAACTCGAGGTCAAAGTCCACAAACTGGTTAGCACCCATGAAGGGTACTGAGTACTCCCACCTCCCACTGATTTCAAAAGGAAAATTGTAGGCCTTTTGTTACCCTTGCGGTTGTATTATCAACTCTCAGCAACTTCCTTTTTGCCATCTGGCAACTGAACTCATGATTGTTTGTTTGTGCTTTCCAGGCTGTCAGATTTAATACATCCATTGTTTAATGATCTCATCCTCACCTTTAAGTTTATGGAGGATTTTTCTGTTCTAATCCCAGCAAATATCACAATCAAAATGCCTAAATTTCTGCTCCTGGAAGATGAGACATCATTTAGCAAAATGGACACTACTTTTTGAAAGATTTCGTACTTTCAACTTATAAACCTCACAAATATATAGTAAAATTTAATATTGTCCATGTCTGCAGAATTTTCTCCATTACAGCAGATTCAGTTTGCTTTGCAAAGCAAACTTGGCTTCAGCACACTTTTGCTGTGCTGCATTTCACTGTTGGATTCTGTTGAACAGCTCCTGGTGACACAACACAAGTTAACCATCCACCAACAAATCCAATAAAGTGAAAAACTTCCACAGCTCATTCATGGTTCAGCTAATTTATGATAAATTTCTCCCTAAATAGATACCACAAGCAGACATGAAGGAACCTCCAGAGAATGACTTTTCTTGTATGCATATATTTGTGAAGCTGGAAGGAGTCTAGAGAGAATAAGCAAAAGCAGTTGATCAGTTAACAGTTTGCACTTCCAACACTGACTAGAATTAAATTAAAATGCCATCCTGAGTAGGAAAACAATGTCATGATGAAAAAAAGTAATTTTTGCTCAAAGTATAGCTTTTATCATCAGGAACACATTGCTCACAAAAAGGCTTTGACTGAGTGAGAGACAAACTCTGTTCACAGACTAAAACCATCAAGGCCAGCATAAGCATCCCTGGGTTGTTCCAGCCCTGCAGAACCCTTTGGCTGTCTGTCCCTCGCTTTCAGTTTGTTCTGCTGACAACTACTTAGGGCAGATTACTGGGAGACAATTCTGGAATTCCAAACTTTCAAATACTTGCAGTCCATACATTTACTAATTTTCCCAATTGTTTCTAGCAATTTATAATTAAGAAATATTAATTGAAAAAATTGTGTGTGCTTTCAAGTGTCGTAAAAAACAAATACATAATAATAATATTAAAATTCACTTTGGAAAATAGTGACTTTGTTCACCAATTTCTATGTATTCAAAATACATGTTCAGCAAGGGTAACTTCAAAAAAAGTTCAAAACTTCAAACAAAAGCAAATTTATTCTTCACAGTTTGGTTCATGTCCTTCTGCAACCGATAAACAACAGACATGTAAAAAAAACCCCAAGTGAATGTTAAAATTTACTTCAATCTGACATACTGTTGTCAAAGCCTAAACACCTAGGACTACAGGAACACTTAACAGATCAAACCAGAAACGCTCTGAAGATCTGGTCAAAGAGAAATCAATATTGAATAATCTAGGAAGAAGAAGAAAAAATCCAGGAAGTTAGCAGTTGACTTATGCCCTGAAAATGAGGCTTTGTATTTATCATATTTTCATCCTCTAGTTTAAATCTGGATTTTCTCCTTCATCCCAGCTGCCTCCAGTGAGAGGTTTTCAAATGATGTGTAAAACTGGGCAAAAAAATACATGCAGCATGAATTCTAAATGCATCATCTTACCAGTTCTTGCTTTATCTTAACCAAAGTTTCAAGTGTGCAGACAGCACTTAAAATTTTCTGGTTCAGAAGGAAGAAGGAAAGCAGTAGAACAGATTTCAGAAGAGCTAGGAGCTAGATGAAAGGCTCAAAGAATAGGCTAACAAGAAACACAGAAATCCAAACAAAACAAATAGCCCAATTCTGTAAGGTACTGAGTACTTGCAGCACCCATTATTAAAATGAAAGCTGACAAAAAATTTTCTTGAAATCACATCCAAAGGAACAGTCCCTACCTTTCTGTAATGGATACACACAGGAAAGGGTCCATCATTTTAGTCACTGCTTGGGCAACATGCTTTTTAGCTCTCTAGACATGCTTTCTGAAAAAACCACCAAAAAACAACCAAAAACCCCAAACCAAACCAAGTCAAAACACAAACACAAAGCAAAAAAAGAAACAAAACCCCCAAACAAACAGACCACATTTCTCTCTTGCTTTTTGTGATTGCCCTTCTACTAGTGTCTGAATTTTTGTCTTTCTCTTTTCATACCTACACTAGTGCATATTGACTAAAGAAAGACGATCAATAAATTATGTTTATGTACCAAGACACATCCTTGAGCTTTATTCAAATTAGTCTCACTGAGATGAACTAGGGAATATTCCAGCAGACCTAGAGGGTTCTTCCAGTCCTAGCATCTCCTATGCCTTCTTCCTCCTCTGCCCGTGAGAAGCCAGCACATCCGTTTCCTCCGGAGACCCAAACCACTACTGTGCTAAAGGGCATAAGCTACCAAGGGCTATTCAAAGCACAGGTCTCACTACTCTTTTTTTACTGGATGCTCAAGATACCACAATGTCAAAAGACTTCTTTTTTTCCTCCCTATGTTTCAGCACTGGGCTGAAGGATGTGAATTATTAGGCTTTAAGGGGCACATGCTTTCACTTGTGTCTCCAGACAACGTTTACATTAACAAACACACTTTTCAAGCCAGCAATGCCTCTTTAAACAGTAAAATGCTTTCTACAGATAGAGACACTAGGTCATAGCAAAAAGAAAGCTGTAGATACTCAGGAAAAAGCAACAGGGACCTTCTCAATGACAGATCCTGACTCAGAGAAAGATTACATTACTCCAAATAATTACAGATTCCTTTGCAGCTCCAATCAGCAGTCATCACTGCTTGTAACATGAGAAAGATTCAGAAGGGAACTTGCACAATCACCCTGTAGGTACAAGCATTTTCAAGGTTATCCAAACTACTTCAGTTGGTCTGTTAGCATGTCCTTCACCTGCAGTAAGAACCATGCTCTGTGCCTGTATAAAATGTTTAGCAATGCATAGTAAAGATTTAGAAACATTCATGGACATTTGATGTGTATGGTCTCTGAATATCAAACACTTGAATCTTCTATACAAATGCACCAAATAATACTTCATTCATATTAAATGCTGTAACAATGAGGGGAATGTCATATACTTTATCAGGTACATATAAACATTGCAGTATTTCTACATAGCATTTAACAACAGCATATAGATTTTAATAAACATATATCTTTCTGTGTATGCACTTTACACAACACTCTGTAAGACAATGATGCAAATTACATAGCTGTAATGAGTAATTATGAACCAATTTATACTCCAAACTATCATTAGGTACTACTTTACTGCCCTCTAATACATATTTACTGCTACCAGTTTCCATATTTTTTTGAGTCAGAACAGCTTCAAAACCTACAATTTAAGTCATCAGGAAAGAAAATAAGTATTTTTTTCTCTCCTTATCCCAAATTTTGAATTTTACACCCAAAAGCCAAATACTGCCAAAGAGCCAGAAATAGAATTCTCATTATCAGTCCCAGTTGTGCTGCTGAGAGGCAGCTTTATCTTACCTGAAACAGAGATTTAATGCTTTGCACAGGACATGAATCTGCTGCCTAACCACAGAACTTTACTAGACCTTAGCATCATAACTCTTAAAATACATTTTTGATCACTTTATACATCTTGTCTCTATGATTGGAATCACAGTATGCAAAGGTGCCTGGCCTTGCGGCTAAAAGGGCTAACACTCCTAATAAAAGTTTTATACGCTGTTAATACTTTTATTCCTTTTTGCATTGTATGATGCATAGAATATTAAGCATTCCACAAAATAATATCTTGCATAATAATACACATCTTTGTAGGACACCATTGCATGACCACTTTTACTAAAGAAGAGTTGTACCCAGAGTACCAGACAAAAGTACTCAAGAAATTTTTGTGAATGATGGCTCAAGAGATAGAAATTGTTATCATCTGGACTCAGTTCACCTATCAAGGAAAATAATAATAAAAAAATCATGACAGCAACAACAAAAACTCTAATGTTGGTGCAGTATCAGGAATCTACTTAAAAATATGTCCACAGTAAATTTTCCTTCTTCTTAAAGAGTATAATTTTAAAAAATCAGTGTATAAGAAGACTCATTTTTAGACATAATTGCATGGAGATAAGTTTTGCAAACTGTGTACTGCAGAGGTTTTAGAAGAAGTAATTATAGGTATCCACTGTAAAAGATGAGTTGGGAGAAATTCAGGATACACTTAAAATCATTAAAGTCTTTTGATACCCTATCAGCAAAACCATCAAACACTTGCTTGGATGTACACACCTAGTGATTGTCAAAGCAAATAGTTCCTATGTGCTGCAAAACCAGGATTTCCTTTCAGCTATTTTGGCTTAACTAAGGCTTTCAGACAAGATCAGTAAAAACAGAACAACTCCATTAAAAAAAAAAAAATCAAACGGAAAAACGGAACAAACGGACCATATCTGAGAGGCAAGAGAAAAGGAAACAAGTAGAAACAAGAGGATGATTAATGCAAAATATAGCTCCCAAAAAACATAGCCTTTATTTTTTTCTTCAAAATTACAGACTCGTTAGAAGGATGAAAATTTAAGAGATCGGATGCCAAGTCACCACTCAGTCTGAGACGTTTGGATGATTAGTCCTATTCCTCAAATTGAACAAAGGCCACTTTGGTAGACTGGGATTTAATGATACTCAAACTAGGCAGATTCTCCCACTTAACCAATGGGCTGCCTGGTGCTGGAGAGCTGTCTCACCTCTGTAATTGTTACTACAGTTCTAAGGCTAAAACTCATCCAAATTTTTTTTTTCCCTTTCTTTCTCCTTTCCACTGCAACACTCAACATCTTGCATGCTCTTGCATACATCTTGCATTTCTTCATTTGCCTTTCTGCAAATTCTAAGACAGGGGTTTGTCTTCTTCTGAATACAAAAAGGGTGCCATGCATAAATATTGACAAAGGGAGTTAACCTACAACTAACATCCCTGTGCAGACAAGGCTGATTGTGCACTTGAATACTGTGCCTTTGCACACACCCACAATCTAACAGCTCAGCTCCCCCTTCCAGGTAATATAATAATCTGTGCAGCAGTGTGGTCCATAGCCCAGTGAGCAAGTTTCACTCAGTAATGCCTTCCTGTGCTAATATTCTAAAGATTCTAATGTTTCTGTCTTCTCATTCTTGTAAATTCCTCGCTATTTTTTTTCCAGACCTGCAAACACTTTCTGGCTACATATATTTAATTTCTCCTTTGTCTGTGGAATGTTGTGATCCAGAAGTCATACTGAATTTGACATAGCAAACTGGCACCAGACATGTCATTTCACTATGGGACCACACAGCAAAAAATGCAAGGCCATAGGAAGAAGATGCAGTCCCACTTCCAGCACAGCCACCCTAAAATACAACTCCAAAAACAGCTTATCTTTTGCAAGACTGTCTTTTTTTAAAAAAAAAATTTACACCTGTCATGATAGTGTCAGTATATGTGAGATAGCTCCAAAGGATATTAATATAAGTAATAGAGGTTTTTTCCTGGTACCTTAGAAATAAAATTGAAGAAAACAAGGCTCTGAATCACAATGTTATAAGCAAGTACACGCACAGTTTTAAGTCCTTTGATCTGTATTTCCTGTTTAGCTCTTGTCCACCTCTTTCAGGCTAAGAGCTGACTTGACTTTTTACTAGAGCTGGAAAATATTTTCACATCCCAAGAACATTTTCCAGCCCAAACTAGATTTAAAAAGTCAAAAGTTCAACAGCAACAAAATTGCAAATCACAGCTCCAAGTATTTCAACATAAGTTAGCCTAAATATGTTGTTGATCAATCCTGATTTCAACACTTTTTAATTACAAAAAATTAACAAATATTCCAGACAATTAATGTTTGAACAACAGCAAATATTAACACTGATAACTTGGATGTAAAGAGAGAATGAAAAAAGTTTTCAACTGTAATATTTTGCAAAACCTGTTATTTTTCACAGATTTTCTGTTTCAAAAAACAGCCAAAATCTGAGTAAAAATTAATGCCAGGTAGCTCTACATCAAACAAAGATGGCTGAAGCAGATGAAACCCAAAGTCCATATAGTTCAACCACCTGTAGTAGTGGCCAAAAGCTGATGCATACTCAGCAGGGGAAGTTTACATACACATATAGTACTTCCCCCATGTACTCTCCCAGTCATCAACCATTTTCAGCTCATGGACCTCCTGAGTAAGTGGTGGTATCTACATGATTAGTAATCCTCAATGGATTTCTCTTACATAGACACTTCCTGTTTTCCAAGTAACCTTATATAAATGCGCATCACACCTGGTGAGGAATTCAACAGATGAACTATATGTCTTCAGGAGAACCATTTAATCATCTTTTGCCATCAAAATACTTTGTTATCAAAATAATCCTTACATCTTGTACTGGGAGAGACATACAAGTGATCCTTCCTTTATTTTCTTCATGATTTTATAGATCTCTACATAATATCATTCTTAAGAGTCTTGTCTCCTGGCTGAAGAGTCCCAATCTACTTAACTTCAGATTTGGCATTACTGATTTGCCCTTTCCTCTCTCTGATAACATCATATGAGCAAATACATTTCACCCCGTCAGTGTGTGACTATTTCTTCTTTTTGCTTATAATATCAAGAAAAAGGAAATTTAAGCTCCAAATCAGGTATCTGAATACTCTGGCAGAAACCTCAGCAAAAAAAATTCAGTCATGCATATATCTGAAAGGAAGCATTTTCATGAATGTGAAAGTATTTTTTCTCACATTTACCTGCTTTTAAAATCTTAACTTGAAACTAAGAACGTTTTGGTTAGGTGGGTGGAGGAGAGGTGCTTGTTAACTTTAATTTACAGTAACAATTTGAGATCTGGATTACGTGCTAGTCCAAAGCATTCCTGGAAAGACATACTGAAATTATTTTCAGGTATTGCTGTTCATAAAATTCAGATTAGGTCAGATTAACCCACAGGGGTACTAATTTCAATTCGGCAATTATGCATCGCACAAGTACCACTTAAATTTTCCCTTTTAGAACCATTTTACTTCAGATGAGGAAATAAGGAGTACAGCATGTTTGTTACCTCATGAACAATGCAAGTTGTTCAATAGCTGTATGGCTGATGCCTCCTTCTGAAACCTTTTAAAAAGAGGAAAGGGAAATCTAGATGCATTGTTCTACACAGGGCAGAACCCAGAAGCTGAGTTATAAACAAAGAAGCACTGCTGGTTTCTTTGTGCACTGGTTTCCCTGTTCTTTGCCACAACAGTCTCACAAGCTTATTGATTATTGTACTTAAACTCACATTTGTAATGGAGCACTAAGATTTTAAAATCATGTTACAATGAAGGAAGTATTTAACCTAACTTAATCAGACAATAAAAGATATCAAGCTTTTGAGATTCTTCCATGAAGTTTTCACCTGGTACAAAAAGAAAAAAGGAAGAGTTACAGTTTGGAGGGTGGGAGTTATCTCTTTGCCTTTTGTTCTAACCATCACTTCAATACCTCATTCTAGATAAAGGAGATGTGAAAACCAAGTTTTGATGTTTCACATCGTACAGAAGGGTTCTATGAGGAGGAGACAGGTTAAAAGAGTAAGGCACAAGAATCAGAGGCAATTCTTTTGAGAATTTTGAGGCAACTGAGTGTTCCAAACCAATGACAGCAACAAATCTAGCAAGAGGAGGAATAAAAATACACACTCTAATACATGCTGTCACAGTCTGAGTGCACAAGCGTCCATACCACCTCCCAAAGGGAAATAATAAACAATTAGAGGAAAGCAAAAGGATAACCTACTAGGTTTTGTCTCTTAAAAATCGAGTTTGATTGCATTTTTTTTCTCCCTCTTTTGAAACCATTAAATACAAATACATTATCTGATTCACAGGTGACTTAAGAGCTGTCTCTGAATAGTTGTCCTGGTTTCAGATGCAATAATTTTCTTTTTAATAGCTGGTACAGTGCTGTGTTTAGATTTAGGGTGAGAACAAACACGCTGATGTTTTTGTTGTTGCTAAGTAGCAGCTATCTTAAGTTAAGGATTTTTCAGTTTCCCATGCTCTGCCAGTGAGAAGTGCAGAAGAAGCTGGGAGGAAGTGTGACCAGGACAGCTGACCCGAGCTAGCCAAAGGGAGATTCCCTACCATAGTTATCATGCTTAGTGTAGAACTTGTGGGGAGTTGGCTGGGAGGGGCTGATGGCAGCAGGTGGTGAGCAACTGCCTTTTCTTGGGGTTTATCTCTCTTTTTGTTATATTCCTTTTCATTACAACCACCACAACAATATTAATGTTTCAATTATTAAAATGTTCTTACCTCAACCCATGAGTTTTACATTCTGGTTTTTTTTCTCAACTCTCCCCTGATCCTACCAGAGGCAGTGGGAAGGAATGAGGCTGGGTGGTGCTTAGTTACTGGCTGGGTTAAACCACTATGGTAGTTGAGACAGAGACAGCAAGCAGAAACCAAAACATAATATTTAATCTGGTTTATCATCTTTTCCATTTTTTTTTTTTTAGCAAGACTTCTGTTTTGATGTTCTTATTTTACTCTCCAGATCCCCAAATACTCCCATTTAATCCACTCTTGAGGAACTGAAGCTATTTGTGTCTGTCTCTACCAGGTCCTTCAGGAAAGGCAATCTCAAGTAAACAGCAGCAGGAGATACATAAGTAGAGAATTTAAAATGAACTGACAAGGGTCTTTTATCAATTATTTTGATACAAGTAACTTCAGAGAGTAGCTTGCACTCCTTTATGTCTTAGGCCACCACGCAAACAAAATGCTCTAAATGATGATCTGTACTGAATACTCCGAATATATTTTACAGTTCTTGTATATGCCATGAATTCAATGCTAAGCATTTTTAAAGATTACTTTTCCTTTGGAAAACATTTAATTTTTAAAAAGAGAGGGAGAAATATAATCTAGGTCTAAATTTCTTACTAACACGTTAATAACTTTAAAAAAATCCTGGTTCTCCTATTACTGTTCAAGACATTACATTCTCTGCTTTCTCCTATTCCACACACTCAGAAATTAATCGTGAATAGAAGTAACCAGAAAATTATGATATGGATCTCTGCTGACAGTTCTAACACTTTAGTTTCTAGTCATACACAAACAGATTTCCAAGTTCCTCACCCCTTCTGCAAATAGGCCAGGTAAATAAAGAACACAGACCTGGGAAGTCCAGGGAGAGAAGAAGAGAAGAACCTGAGTACAACTTTCCCTTTGTAAAACTGTGGGATGAACTGTGGGATTATCTCAGACCACTGTGTCTGCCACAGTGCTTCAAAGCATGAGAGCAGTGTCCAATAATGATGAGCTCAAGAAAGACACCAGGAAAAAAAAAGATTTTTTTAAAAAAAAAATTCCACAGTATTCATAGGGTTTTAGGAAAGAATTAGAAATTTGACTTCTGGTAGACATTGGATGGGGCTGATTTTCAAAGAAAAAAAGTAGTATTCTCTGTGCTTTAATCATAAAGAATCATCGTCACCTCTGGTAAATACAGAGCTAATCTTTGAACAGGCACTCGTATGCACACCTTCCACTGACAGTATCATTGCCTCACTAATGTAAACATGGTACCAGCTCCCATGAGCTCTTCTATTAGGCTCTTTCTAAACACATCTTTCTTCTAGTTCCAAGAGTCACTAATGCAGCTGCTAATAGCATTATCTGGATAATCTGAAAGCTATGAAACACACAGGGAAGACACTATGAACAGTGTGGTTCATAAGGTCTTCTGTTCATGGATTTTTCAACAGATGATGAAAACTGTGCTGTGTGTTAAAAGTATGTTAACAGAGGGTTAAGCAGGTTCTCTCCCTTTAAGGCTATCTGGGAACAAACTACACTTATTGCATGCAAGACAGGAGAAACAAGAAATGCCAGCTCAGAAACCTACAATACTTCCCAGATAGGATCTGATACTGAGAGAAGTATCACCTACTCATTCATTTAGACTTGAAAAGGGAAGCTTTTTCCAAAAGGTCTTTCTAAACAAACCTCATCATTTTAAATATAATTGCTATAGAGTTTTCTTGCTTGCTTGATTTGTTCTTTCTTTTGTAAGGTGATACCTACTTTTCATTTGACAAGGTGAGCTAATTTAAGGAGAGTCTGCCTTATACAGCCTGGGACTCTGGAGCAACCAAAAAGACCTAGATTTCCTAAAAAAACACTCCATGTTTTAGAGTTATGAACATGCGATGGAACTTTCCACTGTTAGTCCATGGCATCCAAAAGCCCTGAACTGAGAGAAGCAATAAAAATCAACTTATATGCAATTACCTTAACTACTAATCTCAGCAAAATAGAGAACAGACTACACCTTGCTTCAAGGTACTGCTGTAAATCAGTAATATAAAAGCAAACAAATGCTAGCCTACTGTTTCCACTCTATTCCCATCATCTTTTTGATTGGATATATTTTTATAAATAGCAAGTACAGTCCTGATTTTGTGTCAGCTATTGTACAAGAAACTTTGCCTAAAGAGATATAAAATGGTTAGATAAATAGAGAGCAACTGAAATGTACCATTTATTTACATTTCACACAGTATTGCTTAAATTTTGCAGGATTTTCAGATTTAGGAGTCCTTTACTATGCATGTTCCAATAGTCCACTTTTTCTCTGTGTCACTTGGCATGAGTGGCAGCAAATGGTTTTCTCTAGAAAGCACACAGTCTGGATGTTATGACAGGCACTGCTAAACAAAGTAAAAGGGGTTACTGAACAGGATTTTCCATATTCAAAAGCAACACTGACAACTATACTTCTAGCAGGAACAGCTTGAAGGGAAGTGTTTGTCAAATTGAGAGACCTGAACATTTCCAGGCATTAGGTCTTCTTAAAAGAAGAGAGAAAGAGTGATAAAAAAATCCCTGGCTATTGGAAATGAGGGGATCTGTGGTATATTCCATTTTCCATAGGCCAAACAACAATCCTTAACATGTCACTGTCTTTGCTTAATTTCACAACAGAATTCTCTAATTCTGGGGACCATTAACAGTTGTGTCACTTGTTTCTTAAACATGTCGGATACTGGTCACACACACACAAAAAATCACAATACATAAGCACTCTTTGGAAACATAGTCATGTATGAAACCAGTAAAAGCCATCCAGAAGATACAGGTGATTTATTAAAGCTCAGACATGAAGGGAAGCTGCAGTAAAGGTCAGAAGACAATAAACAAAATACCTTGTGTATTGGTAGTGGGGTATGCATGCATGTTTATGTGTATGATTTTTAAGTATCCTTAACATACTAGCAGCCCAAAGTTCAGCTTCTGTTCAGGTTTACCTAGTATTTCAATTGCCTATGGATTAGGTGAGTACCATTGAAACATCCTCTTCAACTCTCTTCTGTGAGACATTGAGAAGTTCTTCCTGTAGAGTTCCTTGACAGAAAGAAGGACGCTAAACATCATTTTTTGTAGCCAGAAAAAGCTACTTTCCTTAATTGGGAATGATAATTTTAATCAAAGTTTATGCTGTACCATAAGATAAATTTTAAATGACTTAAACATTAACATTTTGCTCTTAATGTTATATAGTTCTACCATACTTTGTCCTCATTCCTGGTGCATCTTTAGGCAAATTTTGTGGTGTCAAGTAGATACCTTGTAATTTTTATGCCCAATGAGACACAATATAGAACGAAATATATTTAGGATTCTGGATGTCTCCCCAAAAGAACACATGACATTTCATGCTTTCAAATCCTGGCCAGTGTCCAGACCTTTGCCTAGTTTCCAGTAAAGTTTTCATTTACAACTCTTAAAGCATTACTATCACATTTGTAAATTTCAGAAGAGACTCTGAAAATTCTGTAGTTAATAAAACTATATGCCTTCTTTTCATCTTTTGGGATGATTCAATCCAAGTGAGTCTTCCAGATTAACCTGCTTCTACTGATAAATAGGTTTAGTTCAAATAAGCTAACTTAGGTCCATAAAGAATTATTACTATTTGCAAGACCTCTTTTTATAGAAAAAAGAAAAATCTTCGTATTTACTAGCTTTCTCATACTTCATATGGTCCTTTCAATTTTTTTTGGAGCTCATGTTATTAGAAGTAGGATGGGCATCACTTAAAGCAATAAACAC